>PVLA01006570.1:0-121115 GCA_004027455.1 Hydrochoerus hydrochaeris
GAGGACAAATAGGCTGGGCCTGCAGTGTCTCACAGAGGGGAAGGGGCTGGGCCTGCAATGTCTCAGAGAAGCGACAATGGCTTAGTCTGCAGTCTTCTGTCAGCAAGAAGCAGAAGCCGTTTTCAGTGTGTTTTTCTGGCCCAGCCAGTGCCTCAGAGATCCTGTATCTGTGATGTCTGTGACCTTTGCACTGGCCCTCACAGGAAATGCTATCTCCTTATTGCAAAAATGCCCTTGAGGTTTTTTTCTTTTTAAGGCAATATCATTCTCTCACTACCTGCCAGGTGAAGGCACTATTTTTACAATAATTCAACTTAAAAGATTCAATCGGAATTACTTGGGAATTATTTGAGTGTTAGAGACAACATCCATCACTCCCCCACAAGGGAGGGCACCAAAGAAAGAGCCAGTATCAAATGATTACATATTGTTCAGCCATGAAAAGAAATCACGAGCTGACACCTGTGTGGTGAGGGAGCATCACTGCCAGCCTGAGACCCTGCTGTCTGCCATGATGAGGTGGGGACAGGGCCAGCCTGAGACCCTGCACTCTGCTATGGCGAGGAGGCTGCAGTCACGTGCCAGGGCTTAGTCCCACGCATCTCTCTGACTGCTGAATCTCTCTCCTGCTTGCATTTGGACCAAACACTGCTCATTTAGGGACTGTGGAATATGAGACACGCCCAGGACCATGTTTTCAGTAGGATCCTGCAGTCACTGGGGCAGCCAGGAAATCTGCTTCCCAGCTGACAGGGAGAGAGTCCTCTCTGAGGACAGAGACTGGCACAGCTCGAATGTGACTAATCAATTAGCCAGGAGGAATCACTCTCCTGGGACCCAGGATATGCAGCCACGTGGCCTGCATCCCCTCCCTGTAATCAAGCGGCTTATGCATTTGCAGGGAGGATTAATAGCAGCTGCTTTGTGGTTTCCATTGTAAAATGTGTAGTCCATGCCACAGGATCCTCTCCAGCTGTGGTGGCCCCTGTGTGCAGACAGCTCTATCTCTTCCCATTAAGCCAGCCAGTGTTTCCAGAGGTTACACCTGGGGCCTCTGGCTGTCATACCTGCAGAAGTCATGACCATGCCTCATAGGCGGCAGGGAGGTCTGTGCCTTGGGTTTGTGTTGGTTTGTTGCTGATGGCTAAAAGCACAGCACCAAGGCAGGGAAGGGATGAAGAAAAGAGGGCATTTGGTTCTTTCCAAGGCTGAGGAGCATCAGGGATGGAATTCTCATTGTAGAGTCCTGAGGATGCTGCATCACCTGGTGGGAGACAAAATTGTGTATCATGCATGTGTCTGTGTGTGTGCACATGTGTATGTGTCCTAGTCTCTCCCTGTTCTTACAAAGCCACCAGGATTCAGTTCTGGGTGGCCAACCTGGTGATCTGTCCAACCCTAACCACTCACAGGCCCCATGTTTGGACACCACAGTTGGATCAAGCCTCCTCCTCTCCCTCTAAAAATTCACTTCCACCCAAGTTCCAGGCAGCACACGACTCCCTGACCAAAGCGCCGCTCAAAGGAATCTAGGAGCAGGAGGCAAGGAAAGGGAAATGGCACCCACCTAGCATACCGATTTCTGTGGAAGGTGCAGGCCACTGCCCAGAGTGCCCCGCTGGGCATGTGCCTCACAGCTCTCAGCTGTCCTGGCTGACGATGAACCAGTCCTATGCGGTTCTGACCCACCCCCTCCTCTGCTCTGTGGCTGCTGCACCAGCAACCAAGAGGCTTTGTTCTGGTGGTCAGGACTATGAGTGCCAGGACATGGGCAATGGATGGGCAGTGCAGGCATCTGACCCAAAACTGCTAGTCCAGCCCAGGAAGCTGCGCACAAAGAGCCAGAGGACCATACAAGCAAGTCCTGAGGCCCAAGCCAGATGCTGCTCCAGGAGGCATGTTGGAGCACGTCAGGGCGCTAGCTGGGCTCAGCCCACTAGTGAGTTCTCCATGCGCGCATCAGTGCTCAGGGCACTAGTTAGATCTACAGTGTACTAGTCAGTGCACCAGGCACTGGTTAGCTCTCCATGCAGCAGTTAGTGCTCAGGCTACTAGTTAGATCCCCATGCACCAGTTAGTGCTTAGGGCACTGGTTAGATCTCCATGTACCAGTTAGTTCTCAGCACTAGTTAGTTCTCCACATACTTGTTAATATCCACATACTAGTTAGCAACCCTGTGTCAAGGCCTGAGCTGGACACTGTCCTGGGCATTAGTGTCTGACCACATCAGTTCACTAGTTAATAATCAGTGCGCTAGTAAGTTCCAGGTGGCTAGTTAATGCTCGGTGCACTGGGGATAGCTCCCCAGGCACTAGTTAGTTCCCCATGCACTGACTGACTCTCTATGCTCCAGGTGGTGCCCCTCTGAACTCCATGGGCCCACAAGATCCTGCAGGGTGTCAGGCCAGCCGAACAGCTGGGCACTATAGTGTCAATGGCCAGGTTTGCAGCACCTTGTGCTTTCCTTGTCCCTGTATCTGCATGGCACAAGCCCATCAGTGCTGCTTGGGGCCTCAGTGTCTGTCTGGCCTACACTAGCCTTGGGCCCTGCACCCCTCTGCTGCCCCACACACTGTATCCTGAGCTTCATCTCTCCACCAACTGAACATCTCTGTGTCTTCTGCTGGTGCTGTTAGTGAAACTATTTCCTATGAACAGCCTCAAGCATACTTGAGACCAGACCGGCTGCACAGTGTGGACCAGTGCCCTCCCCCTGCCCCTCCTCCCAGTGCAGCTGAGTTTTAGAGAAGCCCCAGGCATTGTGTTGTCTATCCCATTTGTAAATGCTCTAATGTAAATCTGAAAAGTAGGTAGCTTTTCTTTCTGTACAGTTTATTTTAGCTTAGTTTGAGATTTTCCAATTTTTTTATTGTGCTAAATGATAAGGAAAGTGTGGTCTATACATGCAAGGAAATAGTACTTCAAAAGAAGGCAATTCCTATACTGGCTGCAACCTGGATGAATCTTGAGGACATTGTGCTTGACAAATCAAGCCAGTAGTCATATGAAGACAAATACTGCATGGTTCCACTTAGCTAAGTGAGCTACTTAGAGAGGCACAAACTCTAGAGGCAGAGAGGAATGGTGGTTGCCACAGCGGAGGAGAGAAAAAGGAAGTTATTGCTTAGAAGGGAAACTTGAGATGCCTAAATATTTTTAACTGTTGCATTGGCTTTTCCATCACTGAGACAGGATACCCAGCACCCACAACTTAAAGGGGGACAGGTTAACTTGCTCACAGTTTCAGCCCATGGTCAGCCAGCTGCCAGGTAGGAACATCATAGTGGAAGGGTGTGGTGGAGTAAAGATGCTTAGATTGTGGCAGCCAAGAAGGAGAGCAGGGAAACAGCAGCAGAGAGCAAGGGGCCAGGGGCCAGACATAGACCCCAGGGCCAGGCTTCTGTGGCCCATCTAGTAGTGGGCTCCATCTGTCCCCAGGGCAGATCCCAAAGTCAGTCAAGTTGCCCTTCCCTCCCAATTGCCATGACTGTTGTGAATAATGCTCGTATGAAGGTGTTTGAAGGTACAAACATCTCTTTAAGACCCTTTTCCCGATATCTTTGAGAGATGGATCACCTGGAAGTTCTGTTTTTAAAACAGAGAACTATGAGGAGCACCCATACCGTTTTCCACAGTGGCTGTTGCTACACCACGCTGCATACATTAACAGCACGCACAAGTTCTGGTTCTCCTATACCTTCACCAACACCAGTTGGTGCTGTTTTCTGACAGCTCCTATCTTAACGTGTGCAGCGGCAGGTATCTTGCTGTAGTGTTGGTTAGCACTGCCCTAAAGATCAGTCATGCTGAGTACTTCCCACCTGCTTCCTGGCCTTGTGGGGTGTACCTGTTCAAATCCTTTGCCCACTTTAGAACAGGATCATTTATGTTGCTGTTGAGCTTTAGGAGTTCTGTATGCATCCTCGATATTAACCCTTTACCAAAGTTATGATTTCACATATTTTCTATGGATGGCCATTTTATTGGTTAATGCATCCTCTTTTTAATGTTTTGCTCTGTTTTCTTTTGATGTACAAAACTGTATACATTTCCACACAGTTCACTTGTCATTACACTGTTACTTACACCTTTGACATCATGTCTAAGGAGTCACCAAAGTATTCAATATCCTGCAGCTCTTGCCTTGTGTTTTCCCCTAAGAGCTTTAGTGTTCTAGGTGTTATGAAAATTAACCCATCGTGAGGCGGTTTTCACTTGCAGGGTCACTGAGGTCCAGCTTCTCTCTTCTTTAATCATGGAGTCTCCAGCACCGTTTGCTGAAAGGCTGCCATTTGCTCTCTAGCTGGTCTCAGCAGCCTTGTCTAGAGTTACCTGGCTGTGTACACAAGTGTCTCCCTCCTGGGGTCTCTGTCACACCTTTCTGTCTCTCTACCAACCCACCCCATTTTGATTAATGTAGTTTCACCTAAGTTTGAAACCACAAAGCATGACTCCTTCAGCCTTATTCTTTTTCAAGGTTAAGATTCCAAGCGAGAGCCAACATGAGTTCTGTTTCTGCAAAAGACATCACCGGGACCTTGGTGGGGATTCTGAATCTTTAGATTACTTTGGGTGGTAGCGGTATCTTAATATCGAGGCTCCCAGGCATGAACATGGGACCACTTTGCATTTATTTATATCTTTAATTCTTTCAGCAATGTGTTGTTGCTTTCACTGTACAAATCTTTCTTCTCCCTGGTTGATTATTTCCTAGGTATTATGTTTTTGTTTGTGCTCTGGTAAATGAAGTTGTTTATTAATTTTCTTTTTCAGATTGCTCATTGTTGGCATGTAGAAATGAAAATGATTTTGTGCATTAACTTTATGCCCGACTTTGCTAATTTCCCTGGTTCAGTTTTTTGTATGTGGAATTCTTAAGGTTTTATATATTTCATCTGTGAACAGAGATAATTTTACCTCTTGCCTCCTGAATTGTTTGTCTGTGATTAATTTTTCTTGCCTAGCTTCTCCTCCTGGACCATCCCAGGCAGTGCTGGGTAGGAGAGGCAGAGGCAGGAGTCTGGTTTCTGGTTCTAAAGGACAGTCTTCCAGGATTCTTCATGGTGGGCCATGCTAGCACTCCCCTCTGAGCTCCAGCCTTGGTCCCAGGTGCTGGATTTTGTTGGAAGCTTTTCCACATCAATTGTTCTGTTAATTGGCATGCCATGTGGTTGGTTTTCATATGTCAAGTCACCCCTGTATCCTGGGCGTAAACCCTGCTTGGTCTTGGTGCATGGTCCCTTCTGTCTGCGGCCGCATCCAGTTTGCTAGAACTGCAGAAGACCTCACAGTGTGTGGAAGGATTATTGGCCTGTGGTTTTCTTTTCCTGTAATGTTCTTGTCTGGCTTTTGGTGTCGGGGTGACGCTAGCTTTATAGAGTAAGTCAGGAAGGATCCCTCCACTCAGTTTTTTTTTTTTAATTAAGTTTGAGGAGGTCAGTATTAGTTCTTGAGTGCTTGGTAGAATTCACAAGGAAACCAGACTGAGAAAAAACTGTCTGGTTCCATTGGCTCCCTTGAATCTGGGTCCAAACAGCAGCCATCATGGAGATGCAGGGACCTTCAAGTGTTTCCTGTGCTACAGTTCCATCCTTATAGCACCCTGCCCACAACCCTAAGATGCTTTGTAGGAAAACTGGGGCTCAACCCCCAGCCTCCTGGCTCTTAGCATGGGCTCTTGACACCGCAGCAGTCTCCAGGCAAAGGAGGATGTGTTTGTATGTGGTGTAAAATCGGTGCTGAGGATGTCACAAACCTGCTATTGTTCATGGTCCCTGTCAGTTTTCTTCTCCCTTGCTGTTCATCTAAACACGTGTGTGTTTCTGGCTCCCCAGGGTGCCAGGACGCAGAAAGAGACTAAAAGCTGCAGGACTGAGGTGCAGGGCCAGGGAGCCTCTACACCATCTTTTACTCCAGCAGGTGACCGTGAGTAGCTGGTAACACCCTGCGGCCACCACCTCTGCCAGACTCAAAGATCAGATTTGAGCCTCCCTAAGAGGAGGCTCTGTGCTCAACTCTCCACAGCCCAGAAAGCCATGTGGAGAAGCAGCTCTGGAGGCACAGAGAGTTTGAGAAGACATGAAGGGCTGAGCAGGGAGTGTCTGGCTGCAGCCACTGGTTCTGAAGATCACTGACTGAAGAAAAATGCAAAACCGAGCAAAGTGTCTGTCAAAAAGAGGGGATCTGGGGAGCTCCTGAACATAGCATGGTCCATCATGCACACCATGTCCGTGGCTGCTCCCTGGGCAAATCTGAGGGGACAGACTCAGTCAGGGACAGGCTCCAAGCAGCAAGAGCTGGGGCACCCATGGAAGGAACATGCTGGTGGGATTACAGTAGGAGATGACCTCGATGATTGGCCACATTTGAGAGATAGCAGGGCACTGCCATGGCAGACAGAGACCTTGTCACCTGAACTTCCTTGATGATACCCAAACTATGCTTCAATACAAAAAAAAAAATTATCTAAGAATAACCAAATATGTTTATGCATGTACAAATGCATCCTAATCAAGCCCACTTCTGAGTAGCTAAGATGCACTAATAAAAATAAACACACAAAATGTTTTTTATAGATGAATTGGTTGAATTACAGGTTGAGTATTCCTCATGCAGCATGCTTGGGACCAGAAGTGTGTCAGGTTTCCAATTCTGGGAGTTGGAATGTTGACATGTATATAATAAGGTGTCCTGGGCGCAGGCCCAGTGTGAATAGAGGCTGTGTCCCCATGCACCTGGCACACACAGCCACGTTCTCATTGCGCCTGGGTCTCTACCGTAGAGCACAGCAGGTACTAGGAGCACCGAGTCACGGCTCAGGTGTTTCCAGATTCAGAGTTCTTTGGGTTTAGGACATTCAGCCTGCATCTATCAAAATACCTCAGCAGAGAGAAGTAACCAACTGCAAAACCAAGCAGCTGGTGCAGAAGGCCAATGCCTCCTCTCTCCATTGTGGAAAAGCGCTACTCAGGATTTTGAAGCAGACTAAGTTGTAGGGATCGTGTTAAAATGCAGAAAGGTCACAAGTTCAAGTGGGCAATTTAACAACTTGACGAGACGCTGTCTCAAAATAAAAAGTAGAAAGGGGCTGGGAATGTAGCTTAGCACAAAGGCCCTGGGTTTAATCCCTAGAACCCCTGCCCCCTAGATGTAGATTTCAGTCCTGGAGCTGTGGGTCTCTTAAGATGCTGAGGTCAGGCCTGGGATCTTGTGGCAAGTATGCACTCCACCGTAGAGCTGCACCCCATCAACCAAGCCAGGAGATGCTGAGCAACTCTGGCTTCACAGCTCTGTGAGCCAAACTGCAGGCAGAGGAAAGGAGACACTGGCCAAGAAGGTGCCACAGGCATCAGCAGAGAGGCTGGAGACAGGGTGAGACCCACCAGCAGACAGTTCTGTCTGGCTGGGTGAGAGCACATGACTGAGTGGAGGAAGTGGGATTTGAACAAACCCAGTTACGTGTGCTCTGCAAGAGACCAACAGCTCCTGTGGTGGGAGGAACTCAGGGTGAGGCACAGAGCCAGCTCACAGTCACCCCAGACTCGCAGAGCACCCTGCTCACACACGGTGCAGACAAGTCACACATGCACTGAGAGGCACTGCCCGAAGAGTCCGGCTGTGGCTTCTCTGCAGGAGGACCAGATTACGAGGAAGGAGGCTCTGCACCAAGAGGAATCGCTAGCATGTCTTTCATGGTGTGTGCAGACACCTGGAAGTGTTCAATTAACATCTACCTACAGAGCCTAGGGCTTCACAGCCACGACCGCAGAGAAGGCCCTGTTCCTGACCTCTCTGAAGCACATGGTTTTACTGTAACTCTACTCACTTGCTCCATGCGCCTGCAGTGTGCCCTAGGTGTCTGTGAGGTTTCTTGGATTTCTCTTCCTCTCTCTTTTAGTCTTCCTGAAATTTTACTTTATCTCCCACCACATAAGCAGTTCTAAGTAATAAAATGCTTACATCTTATAGAAAGCTACAGCTCCAGAAGTGCTAGAGATGAAATGTCTTCATGTATAATAGTTATTAACTTGCACATAGAGCAAGCCTGAGGAAAATCATTTGTTACTACTTCTCAAATTCTGGGATCTGTTCTATTGTCTTCCTCCTCCTTTTCTTCTTCCTCTTTTCTCCCTCTGTCTCTTTCCCTCTCTGTCTGTCTGTCTCTCTCTCTCTCTCTGTCTCTCTTTGTCTCTGTCTCTGTGTCTCTCTGTGTCTCTCTGTCTCTCTCTCTCTGTATCTCTCCCTCTCTCTCTGCCCTCCACAAGCTTGCATAGGAACATGATCTAAAGAAAAGACAAATTGTTTTCACTAAGTCAAGAACATCAGGCAGGGAAGGCTCTGGTGTGACTCCTGGCTGTGTGGCGGGCACTGGGCTCACTCCAGTGGGCGCTCTGAACCTTCTGGTCTGTACCCACCTGTGTTTCCTCAGGGTGGGGTGGGAGTGGGGGAGTCTCGCCATGTTCTGCACTAAGGTGTGGGTCTCCTGTCCTCCTGAATCTATGCAGCACGCTGTGTTGAATCCCTTCTACCCATGGTGCGGAATGGACAGCTACGCAGACCCTGGAACAGCCAGGCCCATTGCAAGCCTGCGGCTGAGCTCTGTGGGGAGTGAGCGCATTTAGGGGTTTCCAAGGCCTCAGAGCTGAGGTCTGAGGCTTCCTTCACATGGAAGCAGACTTTTCAGAGATGTGGGCCAGCAGAAACCCTGACAGGGCTGTTTGAAAGTCCAGGTTGCTGTCAAGGCTGTGCATTTCCAACTCCCACTGCCTACATGCCTGCTGGGGACAAGCCTACCGGACACAGTGCAGGTCGGGGGCTAAGGTCAGTTCTGAGCATGGGTCTCATCTGTTCTCTGCTTCCTGCTCCCCAGGAGAGATGGGTCCCTCGAGGCAAGTGTGACCTGCATACCCTGTGTGGCCGGGCCCCCGGCAGGGAGACCAGCACCATGGACAACCTCGCTGGACCAAAGGGCGAGCTGATGCACAGCAAGGTCCTGGATGCTGGCCAGAGGAATGGCCTGATCAACACAAGAAGCTTCGTGGCTGAGGGCAGGGATGGCCTGGTGTCCGTGTACCCAGCACCCCAGTACCAGAGCCACCAGAGCATGGATGGCAGCAGGAAGGAGGCTGCACAGCAGCTACTGGACCCCAATGCCCTGCAGCAGTCCGTGGAGTCTCGTTACCGTCCCAACCTCATCCTCTACTCCGAGGGTGTGCTACGCTCGTGGGGCGACGGTGTGGCCACCGACTGCTGTGAGACCACCTTCATTGAGGACCAATCACCCACCAAAGACAGCCTGGAGTATCCTGACGGGAAGTTCCTGGACCTTTCGGCTGATGACATCAAGATCCACACGCTGTCCTACGACGTGGAGGAGGAGGAGGACCTGCAGGAGCTGGAGGTCAGGGGACTAATGGGCTGGGCTGTGGGTGTGGGGACTGCAGGGAATGGATTTGTCTCATCGGGTCCCCTAACTTAGCTTCCCTGAGTTACTACCTAGGGAGCACTTGTACAGCTACTGCCGACAGGACAGAAGCTTGGCTGTGGAAAGACTTGGGATGAACATCTAGATGAGCTGTTTTTCCATGGACCAGGCAGCAAGGGGTACAGAAATGTGCAGGTCAGGCTCTAGCCACACAGCATCCTCCAGGAGTGATGCAGGGCATTGTAGGAAGCAGTGCCAAGCCCGAGATACCACACTGCTGCAGGAGGGCAGCCTTTGGACCCCCTGGACCTGTGGCAGGGAGGCACTGTGCTTGGTCAGTCTGTGAGAAGCAAGCCTCAGACCTCAGGAGGCCTGTGATTTTTGTGGTCATGGGAAGGTGTTTACTTCTGGCATTTGCTTCTGGATGGGGTGTCTTGGAGGCAGAGAGCGAGGTCTGGGTAGTGGGAGACACTGGCCTTCTGGGGCCAGGAGAGAGTCGATGTGTCCTGCTGTGCTATGCCCTAGAGGAAGGAGGGGCTGTGCTGTCCTTGTCATCTAAGCTCAGTGGCCCAGAGCTGTGAGGGTGTAAGATGGCTAAAACAGTGACATGGGCCAAGAGTGCTCCAGAAGAGACCCTTGTAAGCCAGCTGGGGGGTCTGTGAGGCTGGCCTGGCTCAGGGCTCTGTGGGCAACTGTCCCCATGGACCCACGTGGGGTGGAAGAAGCACAAGGGAAGGCTGGGCAGAGCACACGAAGAAGGGCCAGGCTGGACAGGAGGCCGAAGCCACCACCAGAAAATGAGGGAGGACCAGGCCTGGAGGCCACAGGAGGACAGCTCAATCTGAGGGGACTTCCGGCCAAGGGGGAAGGGTGCAGTGGAAAACCCATGTTTGAGCCACAGAGGAAACTGCATGTGGCTCTGGACCCAGAGGGACCATCCTGCAGGATAGCACAAGAGTCCCAGAGGAGGGCCGCAGCTCCACCAGGGCTGGGAAGCCGGGAGAGCCCTGGCTCAGCTCCAGGGCCAAGCAGTGTTCCGTGCGCCAAGATCCAGGGGACACCAGAGGCCCTCATGCTGCCTGACCCGAGAGCAGCAGGACCCACAGAGGAGGAGGCCTGCAGCCCAGCAGCGTCCCTGGAGACTCCCAGGGAAGAAAACCAGGGATGTCCAGGGATGCTGGGACACTAGGGGGGATTCAAGGCCCAGAGTGGCAAATGAGGTCTTCCAGGAATTTTATGAACACAGAGAGACGCATGCTCAGAAACATTCTCGCACTGCAGCACTGCTGCTCCTTAGATAACTTTTCAGCACATGAGGAAAAGAAGTGGAGATGGAGGAGCGGCATCGCCCTGTGAACAGAAATTGATGGTGCTGTTTCCTGCCCCGTACAATGAGGGAGTAACAGGCTCTGCAAGCTCTGCCGCAGAGCAGATCACCCAGATCAGCCAGGGTCTCTGGCTTCTGCTCGTGACTCTGAGGTCAACACCCCTGCTGGGTCCAGCTGGGCAGCTGCCCATGGGACACCCAGGCCTCTCACTGCTGTAGTCAGCTGCCAATTCATGGGCTGGGTGGCCGTGCTTGGGCTGCCAGCTGCTGTGGCCACACTGGCAGTGACAGTGACCGGACACATCCCCTGCTCATCCAGGGGCTGTACTGGGCTAGGGCAGGGATCCCCACAGCAGCAAGAAAGACCAAAGCCCACTCTCCACAGCTTTCCAGGGTTTGCCGGGCCCCACGTGTCACAATCTTATCCTAGCAGCCCCCGTGCCAAGCCCAAGTCTGGGAGGACAGGGCTGGCTCTGGGCCTGTGGGCACCAACACTGGAGGGCTCGGTGGTCCCTGGCACCTGCCCATGTCCTCTGACACTTCAGGGTGTTTCTCTATGAGCTGTCAAACCTCACAGAACACGACCTCCAGGTGAGCAGTTGCACTGCTTAGGAAACAATGCCTAGAAGGTCTGTGCGGGCACAGCGGTCTCAAACACTTTCTAGCCACTGGTCATTGAACACACAGATGAGGACATTGGTAGCTGCAGAGGAAATGACCCTGGCTGGCACCAGAGCCACATCAGAGAGTGGGGCCCTCAAATGTCATATACTGGCCGAGGGAAGTGTGATTTTAAGATCTGAAATTTTTGTCGCTGCATTTGGTCTACAGAAAATCCACAGATGACATCTGCATGCAGCTTTCCAAATGCCATTGAGGTGGTTAAGAGCCAAGTGGCCTGGCCATCACTATCTTCTCCTGACTCTGCACACGTCCTGCTGTCACCAGCTCCCTGTCACCCCACATCCTGGTGACCTGGCTGTTCTCCCAGCACGGGCTCATGCCTGGTGCCACACAAGGGGTGCCCAGAGCTCCCTCATCTGCCCACGGCCCCACAGTGCTGATGGCTTTCCTCTTGCCTTTGTGGTTGTGGTGGAGACATGTAGGTTTCCTTTGGAAGTTGTTTTCCAGTGCCCTGAGAAGATTCCATGACTTTCTGTGAGATGGGGTGGTTCTGGACCTCAAAAGGATGCTCAGGGACATGCATTGCATTCAGCCAACCTGCAGGCCGCCCATTGGTGCCCTCTGGACATGCCAGGTGGTGTAATTAGGTCTGGCATCCACTGTGCTGGGCTGGCAAGGCAGTGGCAACCCAGGCACAGCTGCCACAGGAGCCCACTTCTTCTTTCCACACAAATGAATTCAGGCAGAGAGATTTTAGGGCCAAATCACAGAGCAGTTCCACCAAATACGCAGTTGGGGGTTTGGAGCTGTGGCAGTGGTTGGAGCCACAGCAGCCAAGCCCAGAGACCTGCTGTGACCAAGTGCTGAAAGCACCCAGTGCACTCGTTTGTGACAGCAAAGGCAAGGGCGGGCCTCAGACCCAGAGCGCCGGGACCTCATCACCTGAGCGCCCTGTGAGGAGATCCTCTTCCTCCCTGAGGGGAGGAGGGTGAGGGAGATGCCTGTCTATGGGCACCTGCTCCACCTTGGGCACTGGGACACATTCTTGTCCTTGCATGCAGAGGATGACTCAGGTGTCTCTGTGATCATCCGGCCATGTGCTCCTTCAGGCTCAGTCTTCCAAGTGTGGCACTGCACTCCCTGCCTTAGGGAAATGCACACCACTGTGAACTTCTGTGTCAGTGATGTGCCCAGGCCTCTAAACAACCTGGGACACTGCAGCCCCTTTCCCTCCTAAGAATTCTCATTGGTCGCTAGAGCTCCAAGACCCTCAGGTCTCCTCTTGTAAACATGTGAACGCTTCAGGCCTGCAGACCCTGCAGCTGTGGCGCTCACTCTGCATCTGTCAGAAACGTAAAGAGCCTGCACAAGAATTGGAAGAAAGTCCAAAAGCCTGAAAATAAAACATCTGACCCAGAGGAACAGAAAGGCTTCAGAAATAATGAGCAGCATTTTAAGAGCTCACTTTCATAGCCCCAGGACAATCCAGGGCTGATGGGGTGGAGCCACTAGGGTTTTGCTTCCTTTGTTTGCTTGGCTCCCAGCACTGGCAGAACCTTGAGCAAGTGGAGCAGGAACATCCCGAAGCAGTCCAGTCGCTGTAGCCTCCTCACCCTGGCCTTCCCGGGAGCGCTCACTGTCCTGGCCTTGGGGTTGAGACTGTGGTTCTTATAGGTAATCTTACTCGGTGTTAGAAAGTTCCCTGTTTCACTACTTTGTCGAGCAGCTCAATTTTTAAATCAAAAGTCCGTGTTCAGTTTGGCAAGTGTTTTTCTCTATTCCAATTCTGGGGTGCATGGCGTTGCCATGGGGTGGGCATGCCCTGGATAATGAGCCCACCATCTGCACTGCAATGTAAGGGGACCATCCCTACAGCACTTTTGCCACTGCAAGAGACAAGTCTCAGATGCTGAGGACGAGACCTACATTCATTTCTCAGACCCACACAGGTCCCATCTCTGGATCAGCTTGCATCACCATAGTGGGTGGGGAGCCAGCCCTGCCGTTCAGGGAGCCGGACTCCTCCTGCCGTTGCTGTGATGAAATCTGGCTGTTTGACATTTACATGGGCTGTGAGCTGCCTGTCCTTTAACATGATCGTTGTGACAGACTTGGTTTGAATGGCGATGCAGGAGGTCTGTAACTTTGGTGCTCACTTTCATATTCAGTTTCTCTGTGTTGTGTAAACACTAGTAAAATTTTTATTGAACAAATCCAGGAGCTGGGTGCAGCTCAGTGGTGGAGGCCGTGCTTAGCATGCACAAGGCCCTGGGTTCAATCCCCAGCACTGCAAGAAACAACAGAAAAAGAATCCTTTGGGGTCCTCTCATGTAGATTTTCTCTGTGTCTGATTAAAACATCTCTAGACAGCCCATTTCCTTCCACACTTCCCTGACTCTCAAATGTGTGTGTGAAACTCCAGTATTTCCTCAGTAATTAGCCCAAAGACACTGGGAATACCAATCAGTTCAACCCGTGTTGATGAAAACATCCACTCCTACTTATCATATCTAAAATCAAAACAGAAAACAGTGATCCGGGCTGGCAGGCATCCAAGGTAGCGGGGAGAAGCACCCTCTCTGGATTCCAGGCATGGTGAGGCGGGCATGTCACCCTGCAGGGCCAAGGAGCAATATCCACACTGTGACCAGGTGAAATACTCAGTCCCTGAGACACGAGGACAACAGCAGCACTGAGACCCAAAGGCAAGCCCAAGTTTCATTTTAACCAGTGTCATCCTGTTTGTTTGCTAGAAAGTCATTTCAAAGTGTCTCCTACTAACACGAGGGATCCACATCAGAAACATGAATGAGTCACATAGTTTGGGGCATTTGTGAGTTCTCACAGACAGGAAGGAACAGCAGGTGCTGTGTAACAGGTGCTAGGTCACTCAGTAGGTTCTAGGTCAGTAGGTGCTAGATCATGCAGTAGATGCTAGGTCACACAGCAGGTGCAAGGTCAGTAGGTACTAGGCCAGGACCTGCTAGGTCATGCAGATCCAGTGCCCACTGTGCTGGAGCTTGGAAAGTTAGATTGGCAGAGCATCAAGTTTGGGAGCTGTGCCTGCCAGATTCATCACAGCCAAGCAGGACTCTGTAGTCTCCAAGGGACACAGGAGCACTGAGTACCTGGCTGGTGCTTCCACTCACCTGGAAGAAACAGAATCAGAGTGGCTGAGTGACCCTGCCCAGGACATCCTCAGAGCCAAGTCCCTCCCATGGTGAGCGGTGGACCCCTGTGTAGGCTGTCCCGTAGGTGCTGTGATCTCCGCAGAAGGAACCCTCCTTTCAGAGTCCACGAGAGGCCTCTTTTCCCTGTGGCAGTTATCAGGAGGTGCCGGGCTATGACAGGAAGGGGCCTCTGTCCAGTTGAAAGCCCCTGGTGAGGACAGAAGTGCCTGGTGGCAGAACATCTGGAGCCTCAGGACGTGTTCTTGCTGTGCAGCACACTGCTCGGCACCAAGCCTCACCTGTCAGTTTCCTCCGAGGTCTGGGTGTACTGTATATATTTAAGGACCCCAGGGTGACTGTGGTCCTCAGGGAGAGGCGGAGGTGAGCAGGCAGCCACCCACAACTGGAAGGCCCAAGCACGAGGCTGGCAGGGCCACTTGGTTCATAAACACTTTCCTTTCCCTGGGGAGAGAAATGTGCTGGAGGCACTCGCACTGCGCTTTCCTGTGGATCAGAAAAGCTGGAACCATCCCCAACATAGCTCGGTCCCCTGATACAGCACACAGCGGGGCTGGCCCCAGGCAGGGGGATCCAAGCATCTCCTCAGCAGGGTCACTGACCCCACATCGAGATTCCTCCCTCAGCACCAGGACTTCCATCCTTGAGTTGGCTCTGTGATCTGAAGACCCCGAGGCCGGAGGGAACCCGAGGGGCTGCAACCCATAACGGAAATAAAGCCACTGATGTCTGCTGGTCTCGATCAGCAAGAGGAAATGGGGTGTTGGGAACACAGTCTTGGTGCTTTGAATGCATTTGTCCCCGTGCTGGGCCTGGTCCACAAGGTGGGGTTGTTGGGTGCAATGGGGCTTTAGGAGGGGCCCTGTGGGGTCCTTAGTTCACCAGGTGTCACCCCCAGAAGAGGTTTGAATGGCTCAGAGACCACGTGAGTTCTCCACCCCTTCCTGTACTCAGTTTCCTAACTGCTCTTCATGTGACCTTGCTGCTGCTGCACAGCCGCCAGGGTGCCACCACCTCCATATGAGGTGAGAGCCAGGATGGTGCTGTCTGGACTCTCAGCCTCCAAACTGTGAGCTAAGCAAGCCTGTTTTCTCCATAAAGTATCCAGCCTGGGGTTCTTTGTTACAGCATTGGAAACAGACTGCTAAGAAGTAAGGGATCCCTGCATCTTGCCACACACAGATGCAGTGCCAAAGGCCAGGGCAGACACAGCCATGTTGGGGAGTGACCCTACACTGAGGGAGGAGGATGTAATGGTTTCCAGTTGGCATCTTTCAGGCACCATCTCCTCCACAAAGCCTAAGTCAGTTACCTCGCACTACTGGTAATCTCAGGTGCAGCTTTGAGGAGCCCAAGTTCCGACCCCGCAGGATTAACACACACCCCTCACGGAAACAGCCTTGCCCTCATGGGGAAGCAGGAAGCACCTGCCCTGCAGAGCCAGCTGTGTCCCTGTACACAGCAGGCAAATCCTGCTCGCGCTGACCACCTTCTCCGCCCACTGTGCTGTGACTCTGATCGTACCATACAGATTTCCACGAGGGCTGGAAAGGCGAGGGGAAGATGTCCACCTGAAGTGGGACAATCTCTGGTTCCAAGGCATTGTCACGCCCGTGTGACAGTGACAGGGCAGAGCGTCCAGCTACTTCATCTTCTCTGCACGTCATGGCAGATGAGACCACATGTCAAGACCCCGAGTCTAGAAGGCCCTCGGTGAGTCCCAGGGATAGGTTGCCAGCTCAAGAGTGACTCTCAAAGGGACTCACTGATGGGAAGGGACAGGTCACAGCTGAACTCCAGTCCCAAGTGTCTCCTACTCTGCCATATGGACCAACCTGTACTTAACAGTCACGTTGACCCAAATCCTCTGTGCTGAGGGCCCGAACCCCCAGCTTCCTTCTCAAATCGAGTTTTTTATTTTATTCCATGCAGACAAGCAATGAGGCTGGTGGAAGGGGTCAGGGCTGCCGCCTGCAGCTCACTTTACAGAGCAGAATGGGACGCATGCGGGTGACTTCTGTGCGGTGGAGTCTGTGCAGCAGATGCGTGAATGGTGGAATCTAAGCAGTAGGCACGTGGACATTCAAGGAAGAGCTCTTTAGCTGTCCTGCGTGCTTTGTGTGATCAAGATGCAAGTTAGCACAGTAGGAAGCGGGCTGCTGTCCTTGCACAGTTACTAATGTGTCCTTTCTAACCTGCTGTGTTACAATGTTCACAGCCAACTCCATGGTTCCCACTGCAGAGTTTGCATGGATGGGCAGACCAACGCCCTCAGGCCCCACACTCTCTAAACTCAAAGTAAAAGGTAAAAGAATGTAATTTAATACTTTGCAAAAGATTGGAACAGATGTTTGATCAGAGACCGAATGTGGTGACCAGGGCTGCACCCAAGGACACCACACCCGCGGCATGGGCGGCACAGACCACACCCCACACCCTGGGAGCACCTCAGGCCAGCGGGGGTGCAGAACGAGGAGAGCCGGCACGCGCGGCGGTGGGAGTGCCACCCTGGAAAACAGCTTGTCAGTTTCTTACAAAGTTAAATAAACACCCATGTGCCAGGCCTCCCACACCTGGGTATTTAAGGAAACCAAACCTTATGTTCACAGAAAACCTGTACAGATACATCAGCAGCTTATTTCTAATCATGTAAAACTGGAAAAACCCAAACACCTTCAGCAAGTGAGGGGAGAAGCACATTGTGGCACTCCATTGCCATGGGATACTGCTCAGGACGCAGAGGCTCCCAGACACCTGGGCCCCCCAGGTGCTATGTTGCGTGGCAAGGCTGATCCCAGGACCCTGTCTGTGTGAAATTCTCAAAGGACAGCCCTAAGTGCAGAGCACAGGTGGGTGGAGGGGGAGTGCGGGCAGGTGGCTGCCACCACAGCTACATGAATACAAGCACAGCGCCCAGACCCTGGAGCCACATACTTCAGGCCCACGAGGGAGGCCAGCGCCATCTGCAGCCAGCTCAGAAGAGCGATCCAGGCCCAGTCACCACAGTTTCAACAGCCATGCTGCAGTTATGTAAGATAAATTGAGGAATGTAGGACTCAGTGCTATCTTTGAATTTCTGCAGGAACTCTCTTCTATTTTTGAAACTTTTATGTGAGTCTAAACTTATCTCAGAGTATATACATACACAAGTTATTTCAAGGTGTATATTATGCTACTTATGCTTAAGAATAACATGCATATATATATATATATATATATATATATATATCATGCACACATATACAAGGTCAACATTAATGAATTTTAATATTCTTTCTGTAGTCTTTAGACTATAAAATACAATTTAAATATGTGCTTTCCATTTAATATAACAGAATACATCGAACATTGAACTGCTACAGCAAGCAGAAATACCAAGACAACACCCAGGCTTTGGAGGCAGATTTATTTATGTTGATGGGCAGTGATCAGGATCATTCCCAAAATATCAGTCCCAGATCTCTGATGATCTAAGACTTATATAGGATAAGCAAGCAGGAAGTACAGAAGCAGGATGGCTTGTCAGCTGGGAACTGGTTCTTACAATATGTCACACTGACAGCTATGCATCACAATAACCAGCCATTGCTGGTTGTAAGTAACTGGAACTGGAACAGGAACTATCACATAGGTAATGAAAAGACTAAAGTATACTGGCTGTGAGAAGGGTGATCTATAGAACCAAAAGGTCGTTTTACTGGCAGACACTTGATTATCCAAAACACCCCGCCATTGCTTAATAAAAAAGTACAGAGATTTATGATAGCTGGACATTCACAGTGGCTGCTGATGGCCTGGAAAGTACTCCATATCTTCCCAACAAGGGAGCTACCCAAGTTACAGAGTGTCCCACTCATGGGCTGAGGCCAGGTGAGGCAGAGAGGAGCTTAGCAGGTGACCTTGGAGACCAACCTAGGAGATGGCTGAGGGCTAAAGCACAGGCAGGTGCAAGGAGCCTGGCACCTTCCATCAGGGAGCAGGACCAGGTGGGCAGAGTAGGGGCTGGTGGCACACAGGGTTTGTATAGCTGCTGGGTTCCTCTGGGAATGGGGACCATAGCTTGCCTGTCCCTCTTAGCATCAGGAGTGACCCTGGCCATCCAGGGCTTGCAAGCCTTTTGCTGGCCAGGTGGGCAGTGAGGATGGGCGGGTTCCCTGACCCCTTGGTCCCAGGCACCCCGTCCCTCCTCACCCACTCACTCTCAAGGCCTCCTGTCCTGTGGGTGCCATCAAGATGGCCCACGTGAGCCTCTGGGGTCCCCTCATGGGCAGAGCTTCTGAGTGGCTGAGCAGCTTCCCGCAACACGAAGAGGTAACGACCTGACACAGTCCTATGGCGCTGTGCTGAGTGAGCTACACGTGCATTGTAAAAAGAAAGTTCAACAGTTTTTTCATTTTTTCCAGTAATGCTTGCAGTATTTCCACTGAAGTACCATTGAAAAACAGAAAAAAAAATTGTTTGTGATGCTTAATTCCCAAAGAAAAAGAATCCAATGTAAGGGGTAATTTTTAATGCAAAGATAGAGCACATTCAAGGTTGTTTTGTTTGTTTGGTTTTTTTTTAAGTAATTGCAGACATATAGAAAAATTGCAAGAATAATGCAGCTGCTGTGCTTTGTCTCCCATTTCCTGAAATCTTAAGAGATTACCATCCTGGCTCCCTATTTAAATATGTATTTTTAGCTGTTTGCAAGTTCATTATAGACATGATACTGCCATACTCCTAAATGAACTATTTGCTACAAAGAAATTGTGTTATAAAACTCAGGAAACTAACACCATTAACTTCTGTAACCCAGAGACAATATTGAAAGGTCTGAACTTCCCTCAGGGCTGGCCTTTATGGCACGAGACAAAGAACCCTACCCTCGATTCCTTGATGTAGCTTCCTCTTCCTTCTTGAGCAGAGGGAACCCTCAGTGGTCCCTGCCATGTGTGCCCTTGGTGCTGTGCATGATCACCATCCGTAATAACTGCACCTACCTTGGAGTCAATGCACAGATGCATCACATCTTAACCAGCAGGGATGCTGTGCCCCTCCACGCACAGTCGGGAGGCCCTTTGCCCATTGGCCCTGGCAGAAACAGCTTTGACCGCTGGCTTTGGTGCCTGCTGAGTTCCTTGATGGATGCAGTGTGGACACCTGGAGAAGGAGGACCTATGCAGGCTGCGTCATGCGATCATGTTTAACACCGTTGGCAGATGTGTGGTGGCCCCAATGTGACGTCACTAGGGACACCGCAGCCATGGTGTGAGTGTCTGTGATACAATAGCTAGCTGTGCCCAGGGCTGAGCACTGCAGAATGAATGAACATGTGTGCGCATTGTGTTGCTGCATGGATGCAGGCATAGACATGCATTTATGCTGTTGTATGGACATGCTTGTGCGTGGATGTGCACACACTCACTCTCCTACTCAGCCTGTGGGGAACCTAGGCCCCAGAGCAGCACTGAGCACGCACCCCTCTCACCCGATCCTGCCTGGGGCCCCCACTGTCTAGCACTAGGCGCCTGTACTTTGGAAGCAGGGCTGAAGTCCAGCTGGGCGGGTGAAGGAAAGGACATGGCCAGAGTGGCCTGCTAGGACTGCAGTCAGACCTGGACCACGGGATGTGATGTGCAGAGCCAGATCTCACTCCCTGGAAGGTGCAGCGTGGTGACTGGTGACAGCTTTGGTTTGGTCTCTGGCATTGTGATTATTTGTTTCAACATCCAACGAAGAAAATCTGGGTGAAAGAGCTGGTGTCTCTCAGCAGAGGGGACACCAGTGCGGGGCTGGGGTCACATGGGCCAGCACTGCACAATAGAGAGGCTACGTCCATCCCTGCCTGCCCCACCCACCCCTCCAAAGGCTCAACTCAAAGCAGAGCCCTTCCTGGTGGACACCCTGGGTGAGGACCATGAGGTCCCAGGTGCTGTCTGTTGCAGTGCAGGTATGTCCTTCCTCAGCCTGTGATTGCCGCCCTCACAGCCTTCCAGGCTGGCCCCTACACTCCACAGAGCAGCAGCTGTAGGAGGCGCATGGAGGAAGCCAGTGCTCCTGTCCACACTATAGTTTTAATCACCTGTTTAATCAAATGCAATTAATTATTTCGGTACCAACACTGCAGCGGTAGCTTGTGGTTGCTCCACACCTTTAAGCAAGTCTGAAACGTCAGGAGACAAACCTTGAGCTGTGTCTTTGTTTCTGGACTTTAGTGTGATTCTCACCATTCCCAAAGCTGGGGTCTACACATCCATCCTATTGCATGCTCTGGGTAGTTATTCTGAGCCTGGACTGTCCCAGGAAAAACAGCGGATTGCTGTGGCCTCTGAGGTCCATGGAATGGGCCAACCAAGAAGCAGTGGGGCACAGAGGAGATAAATACTGGCCATGGTGGCAGAGCAGGGGCGATGTAACCAAAACGTCCACCACGAAACCGCCTGGAGCCCAGGGCCCAGGGAGGAGTGCTTGGGTATCAGCTCTGTGGCCTGGCAGCCAGGAGCAGATTGTGCTGGGATCTGACAAGTCACCAAGGGTTCCAGTCTCTCGGAGCCTTTGTAAAATTCAAAAGTCAATAAAAGCAGCAGTCACCTCCAGGGTGGCTGTGGAAATGAGGGCTTAGGTGCCAATGACATCGTGCAACTAGGAGAAACACACAGAAAGCAAACACCTGACGACTAGGCTATAAACAAGTGTGCACACAGATGGGCTCCTGCTGTGCTGGGGTCTCCACCTGTGCTGTCTGCACCTGCTGCATGGCTCAGGTAAGTCTAGGGTGGCACCAAGGCTCAGGAGAGATGGCTATTCTGTGACTGGGCCCCCTGCCCTGCATGTGATCTCAAGGTACAGACAGGTTGGTCGCAGGCTGGACTCTGCCACAGCTGTCTCTGCTTTCAGGGGGCCAGAGAGCTCGAGGGCACAGGGTTTATGTGTGGTGGCCCAGCAGGAGGATGCTCGGCTCAGCCCTGCATGCCCTCCACCCCGTGAGCTATTCCCACTTCCACACAGGCAGCTCACAGTCTACAAAGCTCCCCGGCATTGTGCATCCCAGGGTGGTTATGTTTTCCATCCCTGAGGACCATAATGGCGATGATTTTCATTTCCTGTTACTGTTCCCAAAACCACATGGGAGCCAACATGCACAATAAAGGAATGAAGATTGTACAGCTGTGGCTCTGCGGACAGGATGTTGAGTTGTCCCAGACACGTGGACGGGAGCACAGCAGATTTACACCTAGGCGCAGCAAGAGCAGTGTCCCACAGGGTGCACAAGTGGCCTGGCACTGGCTTGTGGCCTTGGCTGGTCCTTCCTGTTCCCCTACCTGTGGAGTGGAGCATCAGACTCAGACTGTAGGTCTGTGGAGCAGCAGTGTCGACAGAGTCACCAGCACCAGGGCAGTGAAGTCCCCACTTAGAGTCAGGGCTCTGGTCCCTCACAGCACCAGCCGTCCACACACTGGTCAGCGGCTATGGCATTTAATTTGCAAAACCAGGGAATCAAAACCATCCTGGGCCTTCTCTGTGTCTGAGTCAGTGGCTGGGGGCAGCAGAGTGTAGAGGACGAGCAGAGAGGTGACTCTCATCTGCTGAGCCAGAGATGAGCACTGCATGTGTCCTTGGTGGCCCCAGGCCCTGCCCCACCAGGGTGCTAGCACTCCTGTCCTTCCTGGGTCCTGGGGAATACCACCTGGTGAGCAACCTATCCACCCTTGTAGGAAATCAGCAGTGTGATGCTGAGAACCCTCCGAGCCACCCACCCCCCAAGAGCCCCCACACCAGAGTCCCCAGGAGATGCTGGTTTAGGCATGACCAGCCACTGGGTGGCAGAACCACATCCAAAGGCAGCTTCTTACAGAGCAGCTGTGGTTCCTCAGGACGGAGCCCAGGCAAGAGTGGACGCCAGGACCCCCATGTCCTGACGTGGCTCAGACTCAGGGAGCTCGAAGGCAAATTCGGGACCGTGATCTTCCATCTACACAACCCCTCTGGGTTCCATAAACCAGCAGGAAATTGCAGTTAAATTCCAAACCCATGTGGCATGAGGCCCCTAGAAGTCCCTGCCCCAGACCCTATAAGTGACAGCTTTATTCTTACTGTCCCAGCCCAGGCAAAGATGTTTGACACACGAGACTCCTCCATTTATAACAAACCATCACTAGTCAAAAGCAGCTTAGATCAAAAACATGCTTCATGCCTGACAAGGTGATGGTGGTCAGAAATCATGAGCTGTGCCACTATGCACTGGGGACGTTGGGATGTGACTGGCTCTGTGGGATTTTTCCCTGTTGAGCCACCCAAAGGCCTCCCCTGGGTTCTGCTTTTCCTGACCTTACCCATTGACCAGAGGTGCTGGTTTGGGGATGGCACTTGCAGGGACGTGACTGTAGCATCAGAGATGGCAGCTTTGGGAGTTGGCACTGCCCCTTCCACTAGACTGACAAACCCTGAACTAATTTCCCTCTCCCGCCTTCTCCCTCTGCAGAGTGACTACTCCAGTGACACCGAGAGTGAGGACAACTTCCTCATGATGCCTCCACGGGATCACCTGGGTCTCAGCGTCTTCTCCATGCTCTGCTGCTTCTGGCCGCTGGGCATTGCAGCCTTCTACCTGTCCCATGAGGTGAGACCTCCGTCCACTCGTCGGTCAACATGCTGTGGTGCTGTGGATGTGGTGCCATGGACATGACACAGACAGACCAGGAGGCAGTTGGCTCTAGGGACAGGGGACAGGCAGGGCTGGGCACTGGACCAAGCAAGCCTCACCTGGGCACCCTGTCTCTGGCCTAGGTGCGCTGTCCTTCAGGGAGAGGGTGCATGATGAGGACATGTTTCACTCAGCAGAGGGCAGAGCCTCTGGGGGATCAGCCTTCCCCTGGGGTGGGAAGCAGGCACCAGCAAGGTTTCAGTGTGGGGACAACAGAGGTGTCCCTGTCTGGGATGAAGGCTCCTGTGTGTAAGTGGTCTCCTGCCCTGTGGCAATCAGGTCCCCAGCCCAGAGGAAGAGGGATCCCAACATGGTTCTGCCTGGGCCTGTGAGCTCTGCCCTCTCTACCACACTCCCCGCTGGGTGGTCCCCAGGTTGTCCCCTTACCCCCAGGAGCCTCAGCTGATTTTCAGCTGGAGGGCAAGCCTGAGTTCAGGAGCCCTGTGTCTCCATGTCCTTTTTCCTCAGAGCAAACACATGAGGCATGAAATTACAGCCTCACCTCAGCCTCTGCTGTCATCTCAGCCTGAACGGGGTTAAGCAACCTGTGTGGGTGCAGGCATGGAGTCCCCATGTGCATGCAGGTGGGGGGCCAAGCCCCCACATGTTGCAGAGGAGGAAGGCCCCAGGGTGTTTGTTCATGGTCTCCTCTGCTCCGAAGACTCTGGGGCTGAGGCTAGAGCTGGCTGGCTGAGCAGGTTCTCCTGGCTGCAGATCGGTGCTCCAGCCAGCATATGAGCCTCTCAGCAGCTTCTGTGTGACTGGCAGAGGAGAAACCGTAAACCATTTCTTCTCCCACCACACATCCTAGATGATGCCTTGCCACTTCCCTGGCAGTCCCAGGAGAAGCCGAGAGCCAGGAGTGGCTGTGGCCATCCCGAGGGCAGTGACCTATTGGAGACAGGTGCAGGGAGAATGGCTTCTGGCCCAGGGCCCCACAGTGGCCCCAGCAGTCTGCCTGGACTCCTTGTGAATGTGTCCCATGATGTGTGGCACAGGTCCTTCTCCAGCGGCACAGGCAGAACTCCAGGCACCCACTGACTAAGCAAGAGGAGGCGAGACCGGGGACACAAAGGGACCTGGAGAAGGGACTTGGCAGCAGGGGGATGGATGGACGGGTAGATGGATGAGTGGTGGATGGGTGGAGGATGGGTGGTGGATGAGTAGATGATGCTCACTGTGAGCTGCACCTCAAACAAGCAGGAATAGTTTCATGCCAAAGGGATGATCAGGACCCTGGAGAGGCGCCCTGGCTCCTAGACTGGCAGAGGCATGGCTACTGGCTTTCTGTGTACTGAATGGTGATGGCCATGGTGCCTACACTTCCCTCCTGTACCCAGTCCCCAGGTGTCCCTGGGTGTGAGGATAGGTGCACACACTTCCTGGATTTAGATTTCCAAACTCAGGATTGGGATGGATATTTCTATTTGGATTTCGCAGGCAGCAGTACTGCTTGTCCCAGAGGTGACAATGGGCTCCATGCACATCAGCAGGTGCTGAGTGGGGAGTGGGGTTGAAAGGCTACACCCTGGCTACTGCCCTCCAAGGTCTCTGCTGCCCATCTCCACCCTTTACCCCCAGCTTTGGGAGCCAGGCACACAGTGGACAGCACCTTTGTCCTAAAGATGGCAGTTACGGCAGAACAAGGGCTGCTATGGCCAGGCCGGCACTTGGGTTCTATTTCTGGGGAGGCAATTTCATTCTCAGCGTGGTATAGCTTCTGAGGCTGTGTCTGATGACTCATGACATTGTTCCTGCAGTGGTCAAAGGGACTTTTATTATATGTGAAGTAGCAAAAACAAGGTGAATGCAGCTCTTGCAGGCTTTTGAGCTCGCTTGAACCTCAGAACATGTGTGTTGGGGAGCAGTGGCCTGCATGGCAGGAAGGGAGGGATAGCCCCCCAGGACCCCAGAGCCCCTAATGCTGGAGAACACATTCCCACAGGCAGGCTGCATTTCTATACAGAATTCCGGGAGGGAGCCAGCTGTGTCCTCATCTCTTCTGAGCCCCCTTCCTAGCAGTGCTGCCCTCTCAGTCTGCAGCTCTGGGCTGGGCCATGGGTCCCTGCTCAACCCACACACAGACACAGGGCCCCAGCTGCCCACAGAGGCAGCACCCTGGAGGACATGTGGCAGGAAGCCAGCAGACACAGCAGAGAATCAGCCAGATTCAATCAGCGCTGCCTGTTCTGAGCCAGGATTCAGGGAGAGACTGGCGGCCGGCCCAAGGCCTTTTAGTGCCCAGCACAAGTCGTGCGGCCCAGAGGAGGTGACAGAGAGTGTATGCCCAGCCCGCAAGGCCACCTGCTGTCTACAGGAACCTTCCACCACCCAGGATGACACTGGGTTTTCCTTTCGTCACAGCTGCCCACTGACAGCTACACTGCATCTGCCCACTGTCCGACACCGCTCTGTGGGGCTAAGCAGGCACGGGCGTTCTGAAAACGGGGCAGAACACTCATGGTGACCTGCTCAGCTCAGTGGTGGTGTGAATTCATAAGGCCCTGTGTTTAGGTTCTGCGGTCTCCAGCAGCCGCTCCTCTGTGCCTCGGTTTCCCAGTCCTAACAGTGTGGAAGTCATTCCATGAGTTAGAGGCAGGGATTGGGGTCCCAGTCCTAGGAGGCTTTGGGAGCCACAGGGGTGCAGGGACAATGCCCTGCAGGATCCCTGGGCAACCTCCTGTGGATGTGGGAAGGAAGCTGAGGGCCCCAGGAGCCCTTTCCAGAGGACGGAGCCACATGGCAACACCTGCTGCTGAGGGCACTCATACTGTGCCCTCTCTGAGTGCCATCCCAGCCCAGCACCATTCCTGGGCACTTGCTGGGGACAAAGGTTTTTTGCAGAGGGCTGGGCGTGGCCTCCCTGGGCAGGGGATAGCCAGCTGGGCCAGGCAGGGATAGAACCAGGCATACAGGGAATGGCTGGGAGACACACCACCTTTCCCACAGGGCTTCCTGCTGGCCAGGTCCCCAGAGCTGGTTCTGTGCTGGAGTCTCAGTGAGGAGGGCTAGGTGCAGAGGTGGCACCCAGCCACTTAGGAATAGAGTCTCCTGGGATTCAAGGGTGGAACAGCCCTGTCTGCCAGGCTGCTGCACTTGCTCACGTTTAACCTCTGTGGTGAGCCTGCGAGGGAAAAGCTGTGACCTGCGCTTAAATGAGAACAGATGAGGGCAACTCCTGGAGACACAGGGGAGCTTGCGGGGCACAGGTGCAGATGCTCAGTGTCCAGCCTCAGGACCTAGGTCTGCAGCCTGACTCTGCTTTCCATCTCTAGGGATTCAGATGGGAGTAAACAGATGTAGAACCACAGCCCCCATAACCTGCCGTCTTCATGGTCCATGGGGGGTGTGGGGGCCTAGGAAGGGGGCATCAGAATGGGCTTTGGGATTTGCCCTTGGGGCCCTATGCTGGGTCCCCAGGACAGCAGCAGGACACCCCGGGCTCGGGTCTGGGACAGACACCCAGGAGATGTGGAGTCATCCGGCAGAGTCCTCTGCATCCCGGCATTTATTATATCATTATTTAATTTCATTTCATAAAATGTTTCTTTCTTTACTAACTGCAACATTATGACAATAATTAAATGAGGAAAGGGTTTTCAGAGCCAGATGATGAGTTTACGGATCGCTCCAGCCACAGAACCGGGCAGTGGAGCCAGTGATCATATCCTCAGGCTCCAGGCACTGTCCCATCCCGCCAATGCCTGTGTGCCCTGCTGGGGCCCAGCAGCGTGCAGAACTGATGTCCAGTGAGGAGGCACAAGCAGTAGACAGGAGGGGAGAGGGCGCCCAAGCACCAGGGATGGGGAGAGGGCATGAGGGGTGTGGGAAGTGCAGGGCTGGACAGAGACTGTAGTGGCATTCACAGAAGGACCTGCAGAAGGGGACGTTGCTGACAGAGACTGGGACTGGCCCTGAGGCTCCCCTGGGGTCTGGCCCAGGTCACCACAGGGCCAAGACTGGACCATCTGTTGGGAGATGCCACAGGTTTGCTGGAGGAGGAGCGGGGAAGGGTCTGTAGGAAGTTGTTTGCAGCAGTGAGGACACTGTAGCCTCTGTAGCCTCTGTGCCTACAGTGGCTGTGCAGGGAAGAGCGGCCCAAGCAGCAACCACCTTTGGGCCCTGGGGAGGGCTGGGCTGGAACGGGAAGTGCAGGCTGCAGTGTGAGTTGTGAGGAACAAGGTCAGTTGGCCACCTCTGCATGTGCAGGAGGAATCAAGCACGCCGGACTGCAGAAGGCCAAACAGGACACCGTGGGGGGCGAGAGGGCCTGGGTGCGGGGCACACGCTGTGGAGACGCCTGGGCCTTCACCAGTGGTCCCTGAATCCTTCACGCGCATGTACTTCAGTTAACATTTTGCACAGGTCCAGGAAGAACACAGCAATGTGACAGCCTGTCCTCTTCAGAGTCTACATCCACAGTGGTGATTCACCAGCTGCTTCTGGCTGGCTGAAGACCATGGAGAATGAGGCAGGGGCTCTGGCACAGCAGAGGGGGGGTGCCCTGAGACACAGACATGCATGGAGGAAGGGATGGGGCTGCACATGCATGACCTCCCTCACCTTGCTGGGGACCATTGGGGGAACCCAGACCAAAGTCCGGACCCTGGCCCCAACTTCAGTGCCACCTCAGTGCCACAGGCTGGGCTGTGACCACTGGGCTTGAGGAACCTTACCATCTAGTGCCAGAAGAACCACACATCTGGCTTCAGTGACTACAGGTCCTCACAGAGGAGCTAAATCCTACTCTTCTGTCCCCAGTGAGGCAGTGCCCTGCTGTCACTTCAGAGACCCAGTGTCTTCCCTCTGACTACAGCAGGACCAGAGGATGTGAAACTGTGGAGACAACAAGCCACCTTGGGTGAGGACAGTCTCTAAATCTGCATGATGATCCTCTCAACTCTGCAAGCTCAGTGCACCACCTCCTCCCTCTGCAGGAGAGGCTGCCAGAGAAGGACAAGGGATGCAGGTGCGAGGCTGCCCTCAGAGCCCTGGTGGAACACAGGGTGGACACCACACTTGCTGCAGCAGGAGCGAGTATTTCCCATCTCGTCTCCACTTGGGATGTTCCCGCTGACTCTTGCTGGCTGCTGTCTAGGATGATTTCCACTGTTCCAGACCATTTCCCAGAAAGAGTCCTGACTCACACCCCTGCCTGGCTAGAGCTTGCAGAGCCCAGGGTGTCATCTGTGGCCCTGTCTTCCATCCTGGTGTTTGTGAGTGACCAGCCCTGCCACATCCAATCCACAGCAACCTAGGGTCTGGATGATGGCTGCATTTTCCAGGTTTTAATGTGGAAAGAACAAGCTGATCTGCCCTTGGAGACACATGAGGTCAGGGAGATGATTTGAAAATAGGTGTGTGGGGAGCAGCTGGGGACTTCCGTTCACTGTTCAGAGTCCTGGCCTCCCACAAGTGTTTACCTCACCATGCAACCTGCTCCAGCATGCGTTTGAGGAGCAGCCAGGCAGGGCAGCTGACCAGTGACCACCTGCATTTGGGAGGCAGCCAGAGAGGAGGGACCCGGGCCTCGAGACTGGAAAGGGTGGCATGCATTTCTCACACCTGCCTCACCCTCAGGGCGGGGTCCATTTCCTGGTCTTGCTTCTTTCTCAAAATGCCATTGCTGTGCAGTAATTTCCTTCATTTTCTCCCAGTGCACCCATTTGCAGCTTGTGCTGGAGACGCTGAGGTGGGCAGGGGCCTGGCTCCCCGAGGTGCTGAGCCAGTGTCCAGATGTGGCTAGGTTGGGGTAGATGGGCTCCCTGTGAGCCCTGGCAGAAAGGTCTGTCAGTCCCAGCTCCGTAGGGCTCCACTGGACTTCCCAGAACCCACAGCACACTCGGGGTGCTTGTGCTGCACTGGGGACACAACCCCAGGCCAGCAATGGGGAAACTGAATGAACACATAGTGGTTCATTGGCGCCCAGCTCCACACCTATGGCCAGAACCCCACCCCAGACAGCTGCCCTGCACCCCACTCTGTATTACAGCTCACCTGTGCAAGGACACCAAGTTGGGCTGCAGGTGGGGTCTCCAGGTCTGTGTGGCCCTGAACCCTGGGCAGGGCCAACAGCCACAGCCTGCGGCAACCAAGTGGCTGTGAGAGGCTGAGATGCCTGAGCCCAGCCACCTCTCAGCCCTGGGAACCCCAGGTCCTGCGTGCAAGTATGGAGGGGCCCATGTCTCCCCGAGCCTGGGAGCAGCCTGGAGCCCATCCTTGGCCAGGCCCATAGTGTAGATGCTGATTCACTCTGTTCAGGATGCAGCCTGTGTGAGCGGTGCATGGACCCACAGAGGAGGTGTGTCCCATAGAGGAGGTGTGCCCCACAGGGCAGCCTGCTCCCCTCGTCTGGGCTGGGGAGGACACTACAGTTCAAAGGACTGTGCAGGAGTGGGCCCCACACCTGCAAGACAAGCACAATCCCAGCACTGCCTGCGCAGGGTCTGCACCGAGTGTCCACATCAGCACAGGCTTGGTGGGGGAGGAGCTGTCCTTGGCCTGGGCCACATCCAGGCATAGGGACAGCTCTGATGGGCCTGGTGCATCCCTGTGAGGTCTGATGGGCAAACAGGGTCTCCAGGCCCAGCACAGCCAGAGCTGAGCCCACAGGTGCCAGATGGGGGCCCTGGGCTCAAGGACACCCTGGGGTGCCCACATGTGGCTCCCAGCATACAACTCATGGTCACTTTTTATGTTTCATATCAATTTACTTTGTTTTCTTGCTTGTCCCAAGGGAATTTTTTTTTTGAGATAGGGTCTCACTATGTAGTGAGGCTTTGTGTCACTAGACATGTCCTTTGTGCTGTACTCAGTATTTGTAAGGGAAACGGATTTAATGTGGACACAAAAATTTACAAGATTAGCTGACAGTATCTTCCCAGAGTCAAATGTAGAAAAGTGCAAGAGATCTGTCCTAGCGCAAGACCCAAAGAATCCAGTTGAAGGCTTGGAGCCTGCGGCAGCGTTGGTCCTGCGGTCTGCATCGGTGGCAGAGGAATCTGTGATGGGAGACTGAAGGGGAGCCTTGCTGGAGGCTGCAGAGCCTGCACTGCAGCAGAAGGCAGTGCAGGAAGCCGAGAAACCAGGAGACTGCGCTGCACACTGGAGAGGAAGGCAAGGCCGGCACTCCTCCCAGGTCCTCCTCCTCAGTGCTCCTCCTCTGAGGCTCCTTCTCCCTGGGCCTCCTCCTTCTCGCCTCTCCTCCCCAACCATCCTCCACAAGGTGAAGACTAGGGCTCAACCCAAGAGCACAGCCCAATCTTCTCTCGAAAAAAGCACCCAGAATGAAAGCCAGCAGCAGCGAGACCCTTCCAAGGAAATCATGTGAAATCCTCCCCTTTATACGGTTCTGACAACAGGTCTCCTTAAGTGGGTCTCCCATGCCAGAACCATGCCCACTCAATTCAGCTGGGCATCACCTTGAGAGTGAATTCATAGCTGCACTTTGTGACTTCGCCCAGGATGGCCCCTGGGAGTGGAATTCCCTTCGAGTTCCCCTGCAGCCTCTCAGCTTCTGCCAGGGCCCCTCATGGAGCCATAGCACCAGCTTTATTTCGCTGTGCTATGATTTATGTTCCTTCCTTTTCAGCTCTGCTATAACTTTTTTTACTGTTCTAATTACCTGCCAAGATTTTCAAGCTGTGCCTTTGTACCTGGAACATGGGAGCAAAGGTGTTTTTTGGTCTCTGCCTGGTAATTACAGCCCTGGTATCTGCCTTTCCTGTGCACCCTAGTTTCCTAATCCATCTTCCTGGTCCCCGGGTCGCAGGCAGGTGCAGTTCAGAGCGGTACTCACAGAGAGTCAGGAGGGTTGGAGGGCTGGTGGATTATTCGTCCTCCTCACACAGCTCCTTCTGGGCTTTCCCAGGATGTGGGCTCAGTGTGGGGACACCTTCCTCCACGCAGGAGGTGCCATGTTACAGAACATGCTCTGCCTCAGTTTCTCTGGCCTCCCGCTATGGCACTCCGGCCCACCGCAGGAGCTCATTTAACCACATCTCTCTTGGGTGGGCTCTGAGCCCCAGCCCAGATCCTTACCACAGGTAGGCAGAGCTGGCCCTCCAGAGTACCCCTGTGGGCCAGCAACCTTTCTGGGCATGGTACCCCGGGCCCGCCTGCCCTCCCTGGCTTGGGCTGATGATGCTGCCTCAGCTTCTGTCTCTTTGGTGCTTCCTACACTGCTCTTTAATGTCTCTGCAAGGTCTCCTAGCCCCGCATTACCAGGTGTGGGTATCTGCTTTTCTGTGTGCCCCTGGTTGCATGGACTGGGAACATGTGTCCTTTACTATGACAGCACTTTGAGTTCAGGATGTGAAGTCTTGGTTGAGAGATTTAGTCTCTGCTGCTGGAACACTCATTCCCCCAGCACTAACTGGAGGGATGGAGAGGGGACACCTGGGAGGGATGGGTGGGTGGAGCACCTGGGCATGGGAGGACAGAGAGGAGACTGCCCCACAGCGCCCTGGGACAGTTCATTTCCCCACCCCGTGCAACTTGACATGATCTCTGCCCTGGGACCTCTCTCCAAAATCAAAACTGAATGCTCTGGGTGTTCCTTTTTCCAACCATACCTCCCATAGAGCCCCAGAATTGTCAAATTTGACTCTCTAAGCCTAGCAACAGAGACTTTTGAGGTTTTCATTATTTTTTTCCCAACGTTGTATGCATGGGGCATGTTGTCATGAGACAGTGAAACCCTGTGCACTCCACAGCTGCTGGCCGTGCCCAGTCGTGGAGTCTTGGGGTAGCATCCCATGTACCCTACCATCTCCTCTTTTGTCCTCAGAGCACTATTCTCAAGAGTCCCCGGGTTTACAGGAACTGAGTCCTGCCCATGATGGATCTGGTAGGCAGGGGTTGCTGCAGGGTCAGTGTGACTGTCAGGGGGACCTGAAGTCAGGGAGCAGAGGCAGGGGGGACGCCCCAACCTGGGGGTGGGGGGCAGCAACAGGACCTCCTAGGAAGGGGATTCAGACACTCAGCAGCCCACAGTGGCAACAGGTAGATGAAGGCTTGGTGAAGGACTGGCCCGGCTCTGAAGCCCAGCCTGGTGGGGGCATCACATTGGCTTTGTAGAAAAATCAGTAAAAAAAACATTGCCGAGGGACAGGATGGCCCCACACACTGCGTGACATGGGTGGAGGTGCGGCAACCACTCAGTGTTCACGTCTCCATGGTCACCAGGGGATCTCTGTCTCTGTCTATCTCTGTCTTGTCTCTTTCTCTCTGACTCTTTCTCTCTCTTTCTCTACATATTTAATATGCTGATTGTAGTGTCTGAGAGCTGCTGTGCACTTTCTGAATTTGCAGTTCTTCATAAATATTAATGATCTGTGGCAGCCAAGACAAATCAGATTTCTGATCTTTTTTCTCCCCCTTGGAATCCATGCTGTAGTTAAATCCCTGATTGTAACTTGTTTGGGTAAATAAGTGAACAAATACATCATGTTTGGTTTTTGCCCTGAGACATTTTGGATGGGTATCTTAGTTACAGACAAGGCACTGTTTCAGCTATCAGCATCTTGGTATTGTGATCATGGGGTGTAGCAGACTGTGCAGGGTGGCGTCCATGTGCTCCCCACATGTGTAGAACCTGGGTTGAAATCGCATTCTGCTAAGCTGGGTGCACTTCCTCTGGACTTGCAGTGGCCTCTGGGGATGTTTCCTGTGCATGGCCCTGTTCTTTGGCATTCATGGCTGAAGTTGATAGGGTGCCATGAGCTCCCGCCTTAGTTCCTTTGCTGGCTGCTGAGAAAGGACCCCACACCCAAAATTCTTAGAGGAGAGGTTCCCTCTGTCTCACCTCATGTTCTTTAGACAGTTCAGTCCCTGGTTCACTGGCTCTAGGGTGCAAACATTGTGGTGGAGGAGTTGGAAGTGGACAGCCACTCACACCATGGCAGCCAGGAAGCAGGAGAGGAAGGAGTGCCTTCCACTCCCTCCCCAGTGCCCTTGGACTCAGACAGCCCCGCCTTCTAAGAGCACACACAGCCCAAGTTCATCAGTCAGCTGATTTACCAGTGAGTGTGGCACAGCCATGATGTAGTCGCCTTCCAAAAGTCCTGGGTTGGGGGCAGCTGCAGCGAAGAGAAAGGCAGGTTTGGTTGGCGCCAAGAAGCCAGAAAAACACCTCTCCTTCCCATGCCGCCCATGGCTTCTGACCTCAGAGCACCTCCCGGCAGGGAGCCGTGTGGCAACAGGAAGCAGACACCATGCACACGCACACACACACCCATATGCACACATAGACACCCATGTGGATACGCACACCTTTGCACATACAAGCACACACGTGACTTCAGGACTCTATGCAAATCTTGTTTTTACTTTTAATGTTAGGGTTCTAGTACACAGGGTTGTTGCTGCAGAATCCTCACTATGCTTTGACTGTTTCTCCCAAGCCCCTGCGTGGAGACTTTGTCCCAGGGTCGAGTGTTAACAGTATTGGGAGCCCAGGGCCTCGGAGAAGGCTGTGCTGAAGGGGGCTGCAGTAGGGCCCTGAGGCAGCCTTGATGGCTTCCTAAGAAGGGCAAAAGTGTGGAGCTGGCACCCTCACCTTGTCCCACTGTATGACACCTCTGAGGACTCAGGCCGTCTCAAGGCCTCACCCAGACTCCAGCTCTGTGCTCTCCAGAGATGTGAGCCAGGCACCTCCCTTCTTCACCAGTCCTCAGGCCCAGTGTGACACCAAGACAGGAAAAGGGCAAAGACACAGGGCAGCCCTGAGACTCCAGTGATTCCCCCTGATGATGGCAGGGGCATCTCCTAGATGGTGACCTGGCCTCGCTGTACCCCAGTGCATGGCCCCACCTGATGTCTTGCACAAAATCAGGGAGGAGGTCAATCCCTGCACAAGACAAGGTGTATTGTCAGGTTCCAGATGAGGAAACTGAGGCCCAAGACTCTAACACAGACTCTAACATGGGCCCAGAAGCCCAGCAGCTAATGCAGGTTCAGAGTTCTGGGAGACACAAGGAGGAGGTGAATCCCTTGTCAGGATAATGCCGTGCCACTTCCTGACAAGTCCTGGCCACCATCCGTGTCCTCCCTACTGAGTGTACAGAACAGATCTCACAGGAAGCCTGCTCCTGGAGGTCTGGTAAAGCACAGGTTTCTACTGAAGACAATGACCTGGTAATGGCTGGCCCAGATCTAGCAGCCGGAGAAGCCCCATGTGATCTCACAGGTGCTATGTGCTGGAAGCTGGGGAGGTGTCATACAGATGGTCTGTCCCTGCTCTGGGACACCTGGGACCTTAGCTGAGGAGACTCAAGGCTGGGATGACTTGAGAGCCAGAGGCTGGGACACCTGCAGCTATCACCACCCTCTGCTTGGGATGCTGTGCTGGTGGCCAGCTGGAGCTCCAGCCAGGCCATGTGCATGGGAGGGCCCAGGCCATCTGTCCTTGGACCAGCTGGGTCCTTATCATAGCAGCCAGCTGCTCCCACAAGCTAACGTCCCCCCACCCAGGTGTCATTCTGCCTGCTCTGCTAGTCAGAGCAGTGGGGGACTAAACAAGGACATCAGGGGCAGAGACAGGAGCATAGGAGAGGAACCTCGACAGCTCTCTGGGGGAGGTCTGTGAGCCTGCGTTCCCAAGAGAGAGAGAACGTGCACACCATACATCTGTTCTCACAGCCCCAGGAAAAATGATGACAGGACAACTTTCCTTCTGAAATATTTGACCCGAAAAGAACATCCTGTTTCAGATTGATAAGACTCCCAAGACCTATAGTACGTGCAGCACTGTTGTGGTAACAGGTCAGGGACATTTTACCCCAAGTGATCACATCCATGAACTGCTTGCCAAGCACAGCAAGGACCGGGCTGAGCACCTCACATCTTTCCAATCAGCACAGCAGATGTCATGTGGCCAGGCTGAGCCTGGTGGGCAGCTCCAAGTGACTGAGCTAAGCCAAGGCAGCAATGTCCTGCAAACGTCAGGACGGGGGCTGCAGAAGCATCTCAGCCATCATTGCCCTAAAGTTTTGCTTGCCTCCAGCTCAGCCACTGCCACCCTGAGAACAAAAGAGAAGACAGATGAGAGAAGTAGGGAAGTGATCTTTCTCAGATGGCAGGAGACCAAGAGGCAGAGGGAGGAAGAGGGGAAGGAGTGTAAAGCCTGAGACATGCTGTGCAGTGCACCAAGTGCCCACCAGGAGCATGAGCATTAGCACTGCTAGATGACCAGTCAACACACAGAAGCAAACCACGAGGAAAGTGTGTCTCGTGCTCCACAGCCCTTTAGGAGGATAATTCACTGCACCATAAGCAAGCACATCATGCCTCAGAGGCTGGGGCTGGCGGGCTGGACCTGATGGCTCCCTTGGAAAGTGCCCGTTATACACGCCCGGCTCAGGTGTACTGCGGAGCTGTATTCCCAAGTTCGCACTCTACTTGTTTGTATGTTTTCTTTTTGCCACTCGTGCCAGCCGTTGGTTGATCTGCTGGTATCTCCTTCCTTTCTCTTCATTCACAGTGGTCCTCACCCTGCTCTTGATGGGGAAACTGCTCTGGAGAAGGCAGGAAGGTCCTCTAAGACAGCCTTCACTGGAGTGCACCCCAAAGAGTGACTGATGACCCGAGGATCTCCCTCCCACCCCCACTCTACTGTCAGGAGCAAACTTTGCTTGGGACTGGGGCTTAAATGCCTCTTTCTGTGGAAAAGTATGCAGGAACCCCCAAAGCCACAAGGGGAGGTAAAAATAAGGGCATTAGAGAAATCTGAAGATTCTGGGACCTAACAACAATAAATATCAAATACGTTCCATCTCCTCAGCATGTTAACATGAACTCTCACAGTAGAGACTCACCTTACTTACCGCCCCCATAACAGCTGCCTTCAGCAAAATCTTGGAACATGTTCCAAAAGTCAGGAGGAGGCTGAGGGGACCGGGTGATCAGCAGAACCAAACACAACCTTGGCCCAGGAGTAGGAATCCTCCCACAGACCAGGGAGTGAAGATAGCCATGCCAGCGATGCTAAAGGCTCTCTTGGAAAAGTAGGCCACGTGTGGTAATGTGGGTAATGTGAGCAGAGAGATTAAAACTGTAGAAAGGTGCTAGAAATAAAAACCAGCTGATGGGGTTTGCTGCTGTAGACCTGAGTCCTTGCGGACATGAAGAAATGTGTCATAGGGCTCACAGGACTTCTTAGCTCAGCCAAGGAAAGAATCAGTGACCTTGGAGATGGTCAAAGGGATGACCCTCTCTGAAACAGGGAGAAGACTGGAGAGAAAAGCAGCAGAACGCAAAGCCTGAGAGTGGCCGGGCAGTAGAAAGGGCTGAGAGTGTGACCAGCACCACTGGAGAAGAACCACAGAGAGCTCACTGTGAGGTCCCAGATGCTGAACGTGGAGCTGTAAAGAGGAGAGAGTGCCAAGAAGAGTGAGAATAAAACGCAGCAAACAGTAGCCAGGAAGACCCAGCTGCATTACATTTAAACTGCGGGAAAGTAAAAGCAGAGAGAAATCTGGAAGATGAATGTCTCCAAATGAGGTGAGCAGGGAGACGCCTGACCTGCAGGAGATGACGATGAAAGTGACAGAAAGCTCTCAGAAAGCTAAGGGTTAGCAGGGCAGGGAGGAGATACAAGTGAGCAAACCTGCCAGCAAGAGCTGCTCATGGGGAAGCAGCCTTCGAAAGCTGAGCACATCCTATCTCAGTCAGCAGAGGAAACCCACTGCCAGCAGGCCAGAGTCCAGAGGAAATATTATCGCAGCTCTTCAGGCAGAAAGAGAGTGACCCAGGCCTGATCAAAAATTATGATGAATGCTTACATTTAAAAATTACTACAGCAAAAGACACATTGCATTAAGTCTCCTCAAAATCCTCTCCCTTGGTTCCAACACACTTATCCATCATTCTTGCAACTTTCTGAAGCAATTCTAGAAGCCCTCTTTCGTGGGCATTTTCTTCATTGCTTTAATATCCTGAATTGATTCAAAACATTTATTTACTGCTACTTCAGTCAAATAAAAACATGATGTTGTGCCCTCATCCACTTTATTCACTGGATCTGGCACAAAGGGACTTCCAGCTGCCTCCAAAGTCAAAATGACCATAGAGGCAGCTCTGACAGCTAATACAGACTTGTGAGTACCAAAGAGGACTCCAGAGATGCTTCAGAAAGTGGCAGAAATGATGCTGTGAGTGTGTGAAGTGAGGACAGTAATGGTAGCATGTCTTTTACTGCAATATTTTTAATTCAAACATTTTTATCATGCTTCAAATATGTAGAAACTTGGATCTATATAAAACAAGGAAAGGGCTGGGGATTTAGCTCAGTGGCTTAAGTGCTTCCCTGGTAAGCCCAAGGTCATGAGTTTGATCCCCGGTACAAAAAAAAAAAAAAAAAGAAGGAAGAAGGAAACACAAGGGAAATATAATCTTACTCTTAATTTACCTGGAAGATAACTATAGGCCATTAGAAAGCTTGCCTTCTGTGGGCTGGCACAGGCAGGGAGAAACAGCCAGACCCACCCCTGTGCACCCACCACTATCAGAAAACTTGCTTCCCTCAGATAACCAGTGCAGGCAAGGAAAAGCAGCTAGTTATGCCCCAGGCACCTGCAGGGGGGCAGTGGAGATGCTTGCTTCCTGTGGGCAGCCAGCACAGGAGAATCAGACAAACATAGTTCTGTGTGCTTGCCACCACTGGTGGAGTGCTAGTGTAGTCACACAAGCTGAGAGAAAAAGCATCACCACCACCACACACTCATGGCCATGAGAGAAGCCTCAATGTAGCCACATGGGTCTAGAGAAGCCCACCCCACACCCCACTGCCTCCCCAACTGGGTTTGAAGAAACCCAGGTGTCTGGCCCATTCCCCTACACCATGGAGGGGCAGCCAATGTGTGAAGTGCCTCTAACTCCACAACCAGCTTACTGAGAGGAACCTAGGAAAACGTCAAGATGAAGGAATAAAAGGCAGTCTCAGACCTCCACCCCACACAGAACAAGTCTGAGAGATATAAACATAGAAGAAAATGGAAGTTGCACATCTGAAATTTCTGAAAGCTGATGTAAAGAAACAACTTCATGAGGCTATAAAAGTAATCTGATCAGAAATAATATCTCAGGTAAAAGAAGAAATCACAAACACAATGAAAGAATTGCTGAGCATATCTAAACAAGACATTAAAAACAGGAGCATGGAAAAATGGTGGAAACCTTAAATGAACAATATAGTAAGGAATTATAATGCATGAAACAGATTCAAAGAGATATCTAGAAAATCAAAAATTCCATGAAAAGCTAGCCAAACCACCTGAATGAATGTGAAAATAGACTTTCAGACCTTGAAGACAGGATTGCAGCTAGCAATCATGAAAGAAAAGATCTCCTAAAAATAACAAGGTACCAGGAAATAACAATTTAATGGCTGCAAGATGACACAAAGAAAAATAATTTAAGAATGATAGGTGTCAGTGAAAAAGCAAGAGCCAACATAAATGACATAAAAAGACTACTTACAGAAGTAATAGCAGAAAACTTTCCAAACATGGGGAAAGGACCTGGCATTTAGATAAGTGAGGCATATAGAACTCCAAGTTGCCATAACCAAAATCTACACCCAGACATATAATAATCAAGATCCCAGAAATTCAGCATAAGAACAGAACATTAAAGGCTGTCAGAGAAAAGAAATAGATCGCCTATAAAGGAAATCCATCAGAATCACAGCTGACTTTTCAACACAAACCATCAAGTCAAGAAGAACTTGGAGTGAAGTGTTTCAAATCCTGAAAAAAAAAACAACTTCCAATCCAGATTGATGTGTCGTGCAAAACTATCTTTCAAAATTAATGGAGAAATAAGATACTTCCATGATAAAGAACAATTGAAGGAATTCATGACCATCAAACCAACTTAACAAAGAGTGCTAAAAGATATTCTTGAGAGAGATAAAGAAAATCACAGTTCTAGGAAGAGCGGCAGAGGGGGTCACCAAGCAAGGCAGACAATCAAACAAAGGGGCAAAGTCAGGGGTCAACAGCAGGAGGGTAGCATGACAGAGACAAGCCAGTGCATGTTGGCCATAACCATTAACGTAGACAGTCTCAATTCACCAATAAAAAGAAACGCAGAGAGTGGATCCGGAAACAAGATCCATCAATATGTGGTATACAAGAAATGCATTTAACTCAAAAGAAAATTCATTGACCAAAAGTCAAAGGAGATAAAACAACTGTTCCATGTGACAGGAATCCAGAAAAAAACAGAAGTGACTTTCCCATCAACTGTAGAATGGATAAGAAAGATACAGTATTTTCATACAATGGAAAGCTACTCAGTTATAAAGAAGGATAACATCAAGGCTCTTGTAAGTATATAAATGCAACTTGAGATCATGCTCATGGGTGAAATGGTTCAGATTCACATGGGTAAACATGTTATCCTCTAGTGTGAAAAACTGAAGGAGTTAGTGGACCCAAGATGTCATGCACTTGGATAAGTTTAAGTGCCCACTGAACCTGGGTATCCACTATACTGCATGTTTTTTGAACAGAAATATAAGTTAGATAATGGAAGAGATAAAATGAACTTATATAAAATGCTCAGTGGAAACCAGAGAAGGCTGAAAGCAAGGAAAAACAAAACAGAGCAAAGACAACAAGCATGCAGAGTGGGGAGTGTCACTCTGGCTGCATGAATCACCCCTTAAAGTCGAGGACACTGGGCTAGTAGAGCTTGTGGGCCTGGAGAGAGACAGGCAGACAGAAAGAGAATGAGAAGGAGGGAGTGAGGGAGAGAGAGAGAGGGATCTAGCTATAAGCTGTTTCAGGAATCCTCATGTTAGCTGCAAAGACTGAGACAGATTGAAAGTAAAGGGACAGAAAAGATGCACAGAGCTGACAGGAATCAAAATAGCTGGAACAGCTGCACTGACTTCAAAACAAGGAAGAGTACAGGGATTTAAAAAAAAAAAAGTCAATTGCATAAAACCGTGGACTCCCAGCTACTCAAAAGACTGCAGCAGGATTTGAGTTTGAGGGCAACATAAGCAACTAGGCAAGACTCTGTCTCAAAATAAAATCTCAAGAGGATAGGAAGCCAGGATTGCTCACTGGGTTTAATCCCTCCCCACAAAAGAACTGTTAGATGAAACAGCACTGAACACCTGTGTTCCCACCACTGTGTCACCATGAGGCAGAGGCTGAGAGAGCTGAAAGGGGACAAGGGTGTGATTCCAGATGGAGGCTGTGAGCCTTCACTATAACAAGTCAACCTGACTTGAGTAAGCACAGTCTAGCCCATCAACAAACTCTGGGTGTGTCTGTGGGTGATTGACATGCAGAATAGCCAACTGAGGAGGGAGACCCACCCAGATGTGGGTGGCACCACCTAATAGGCTAATAGGCTTGGAGACTGGATAGAATGAAAAGAGAAAGGAAGTGGTTTCCTTTTCCTCAGAGGAGCTCTAGTCTTCACTATTGCCTTTGGACATTGGGAAACCACTCAGACTGCTTCAAAGCTCAGAGGCATCTAAGAACACCTGAGGACATGATCCACTGTTTAGTGCAAGTGCACAGTGGGGCACAGTTAACCATGACTTAGCACAGTAAACCTGCATGCACTGGTTACAGCACTGTGTAAGAATGTAAATATGAGATAAAAGCCTGTGTAAGAATCATAGAATAGACACAGGAGGCTCTTGCAGTCTTGTGCTCTGCCTGTTGTTGTTACTAATGTCTTGCATACAAGTTTTAACATGAGGACCTCACCCTTAAAAACTCCCTCAGGCCCCCAAGGGGCTGACACATTTGTTTCCAGCTTCTTCAGGCTTCTGATACAGATTCCTACCAGTGACTCTGTAGTGAGCTCCAGGTCTTCAACCTTTGCCTGCTACTAGATCCTCTGGCTTCCCTTGTGTAGACCACCATTTTGAATTCTTCTATCTCTGATCCAGAGTGCTATTTTGGATTCTTCCCTGTCTGGTGCTATAAGCTGACCTCATAGATCCCTGTATAATTATACAATTATATAATTATATTCCCTGTTGTCTAAATTATTTTTTTTTTGATGCTGAGGCAAAATACCCAACATCCAGAGTTAAAGGAAGAAGGCTTTATTTCAGCTCAAAGTTTGTAGAGGTTTCAGTTTGTGGTCGGTTGGCTCTCAGGTAGTGTGGCCTGGCAGAGATCATCACAAGGAAAAATACTCCTGGCAAAACAGGCAAGAGGCAACAAGGCAGCAAGAAGTAACCAGCCTGCTTTTTTCTCTTATCCCACCCCGGCTGCCAGTGTTTTGGAGGATGCCACCCAGAACTGTGCTAATTCCACTCAATGGGCTGATTTTGTGCCACACCCCCTTAATCCCAGCATCACACGCCCTAGAACCAGCCAGCTCTGAAAGCCCCACCTACACATGCATGAGGCTTTAGGGGTACACCTGGACACAAGCCACAGCACATATTGATTCTGTTCTGCTAGTGAACCCTAATAATACAGAGGCTTCTACACCCTCATCAGTACAAGGAGAGAGGTGATATCTAAACTGCACTGCTATCACCTTGACCTTTTTGACTTCCAAAGGAGATTCCATCCAATGCAGAAAACACTCTCCTAAATGCCCAGGAAACAATCACCAGGGTATACCATGGGTCACACAACAATCCTTACAAGATTAAAAAAAATTTTTTTAAGATTTAAAAAATTTTTAAAAACTCAAATTCCATAGCAGATAAGAAAGAAGTTAAAACAGAAATCAGCAACAGAAAACTACCTAGAAATTTCTTAATATTTAGAATTTAGAACACTTCTTTTTAACCTATATGTTAAAGAATAAACCTCAAGAAAATTTAGAAATATTTTGCATTAAATTAAAATGAAAAAAAATTGAATTCATGAGATATAGTTAAAGAAGTGCTTTTAGGAAAATATAGCATTAAATGCATGTTTTAAACAAGAAAGACCTAAAGTCTACTTCAGCCTCTATCTTAGGAAACCAGGGAAGTAAGAACAAAACAGTGTTAAATGAAGGAAATAAAATTAGAGAAAATGTCAATAATATCAAAAACAGGAAAGAATAGAGAAAAATCAACAAAACTACATGTCAGTTTTTTTTTTTTTTGAGATTTAAAAAGAAAAATGAGTAACCCTTGAGAGATGAGTCCAGTTAGTGACTGCCAACTGGCTAATGAGACAGGTGTGGCACAGGTCCTCGGCACTGGGAGGACTCTATAGACGAAGGTGCAAGAGACGGACTGACCAGCTCCTGAGGCCTCCAACTGCCACAGCACTGGGCCAGTGGACAGTGGGCACAACTGTGCCTGGGACGCCTGGCTGCCACCCTTCCTGCACAGAACCATCAGGGGCACTTGCAGGCCCGAAGAGCACGGTGCCGCCCTACAGCATCCATGGCCTCTGTGCCAGGCTGCACAGGTGCTCAGGATTGGGAAACCCATGCTGCAGCCCCATGCTCTGAGGCCCTTTGCCTGCATGGGATTCCTTCATGGCTCTCTCAGAAATTAAGCATGGGGAAGGCTCCCTCCATGCTGGAACTAACGATGTTATCGGTTGCTCAGTTTTCACCAGCAACGAGCCACTCTCCTGCCAGAAAGGGGGCATCAGCAGGCTGCTGGGTACTCAGTATCACTGTCCCTGAGAGCAGGGTGAAGGAACTCTGGACTCTTAGTTGTCCCCAAATGCCCTGGCACAGCACCCCTGTGACTTAGTCTCATGATTGCTTGGAGCAAGTTATCACCCTGGACAGCAGTGTGATAAGAAATGCAAGAAGAGACCAGGTGTCTGCATTGCCAGCACTTGGGACGCTGAGTTCAAGGCCAGCCTGGACTATTCAGTGAGACCTGGTCTCAGAAAACCTTTGGAAATAGCAGGTAGGGAGCTCTCTGCTGCATGGTGCCTGTAAACGCTTTATCCATGTGCCCAGTGCACAGCAGGGTGGGGGGGTGTCAAGCACCTTCGATTCTTTGTTCTCAGGGCCCTTAAGATGGAAACAGGATGGTCTCCAGCTGCAGATGAGGAAGCCAAGTGTGGAGGTTTGGAAAGGGGACCGAGGTTTGGAAGGACACCAGCTCCCACACTTCTTCATGCAGAAATTCCCAGGGAAGAAGCGGGAGAGCAGTCAACGCCAACTGCTGAAGGCCAGGGGGAGTTTCCCAAGTCTGCCCGAACCCAGCTGGGCCATGGAGAGGTTCGAGTGGTGGGCACTGGGGCCCCCATGCAAGGGCAGTTAAGGGCCATGGCAGGGTCACTGAGGCTCTACTAGGCACAGAAAGGCCTGTCCTCTGGCTCACAAGGCCATGGAGCTCCATGACTGCCACACTCCACAGGGCCATCAGCCTCAGACACCATGCTCTTCAGTCTTGGAAACATCTACTATGCCAGGAAGGCAAGATGTCTGCATTTCAGACAAACAGGAGCCAGGGAGAGGCCTCAAGAGCATAACTCATGATGCAAGAGGAGGGGTAAGGCATACTCACACCCTGTCACCTGGAACTTTTCCTTCTCATCAGCAGCTAAATCACAGGCTGACAGCAAGAGCTTGACCAACCAGTTACGGCTACGTCAGCCAGGACTCCCAAAGCCAGGGCCAAGGGCCACTGCTGTCCAGCGTGCAGTGTCCTGAGACAGGGTCCCTCAGACCAGATAGAGGGGTCTTCACTTCCCCAATGGGATGCTGCTGCATGGCCCAACATCGGCTCACCCTGAGCCCACCTCCCAGGCTGTTTCCTTTAACAGCACAGTGGGGATCTGCAGGTCTCAGGGGAGCCAGCTGCCTCTTGCCATGACCTGTGCCACTCGCCACCCAACTGGTCAAGGATTCAAGGCTGGACCTTCTTTGTAGGCGTACTTAAGATTTTTAATGAAAACATAGTGGTTGGACTTCCTGTGGGACACAGGATGACACTTCTGCTCCCGTATACATGTGATGACCAGGTCAGAGTGCCTGACAGACCCATTGCCCCAAATGTCATCCTGTCTTTGGTTGTTTTCCAAATAGTTTTAGAGGGATCATCATCTCCAGGGCTGTTCCTGCTCTGTTCTGACCTCACGCCCCCAGGAGAGTCACAGGCGATGGATGCATGGCTGTGTTTAATGTGAACATGCCTGTGGCCGGGTTAATGACATCATAAATATTCATGAGTGCTTGGGGAGGAAGCATGCCTGGCCTTGTCTGCGGCCAGTCGAAGCCAACTTCCAGATCTAGGACATCCTTGGCTGCAGTCTGGATGGAAGTCACGCCAGCTCTCTCTCCCGAGGACGTGGTACAAACCCCACCTCTCCGCCTGGACACAGGTTTGGTCTGATGGGAGTAGAGCTGCTGGCTGGCAGCTGGTGTCTTGTTAGCTCTGTCTTAGGGCTGCATTATGCACACTAGTGCTCTACTGCTTCCTCTGTAAACTGCTACTCAGACCTCACCCGTGGGGTTCTGTTTACTGCCTGTGAAGCCTTCTGAACTCCAGTCGCTCCTCGCCAGGATGCCAAACTCCCAACACAGGTGGCTCTCAGGTCCTTGTTAGCGCTGGCTCTGGGCCCACAGAAAACACTGCCCTGGAGTTTTCCGCCTCCACCCCTGCTTGTGCAGCACAAAGCTCCACTGAGGCAGCCAGACTTGGTCACTCGGGAGTTTAGAGTCTCTCTTTCCCACATGACCCCTTCATTCCTCCTGGCTGTGTCCAACTGCTCATCCAGGACGCTGGAAACACTGGCAAGGTGCTGGCAGTTCTGTGCTGGGTGTTTCCTCTGCCATCTTCATTTTTTCTCCTGATAGAAACTTAACTTTCTAAATTGAAAACATAGTTTAGGGTGAGGCTAACCAAAGGCTTAGCTTTCCATGGCCTCTCCGCAGCTCAGCGCCATCCACACAGGCCCTGCTGTCAGGGCAGCCAAGGCAGGACTGAGGGTGCAGCCTGTGTGTGACCACTGCCCGAGCCAGCTGGGAGCTGAATCTGGTCTCAACCCCAGGACTGGCTCACGTGTGACCCACGGGCAGAACCATTGAAACTGAACACCATGTGGTCCCCCACTGGCCTCCAGCAGGTCCCACAGCTCCCCGGGCACACATGGCTACTCGAGGACAGAGTCCACTGGGAGGGTATGTGAGCACCCCAAGGGATGAGCAGGGCAAAAGGAGGCAGGCTGGGCGGACAAGTGGGACCGTCACTCAGAGGGAAGGTATCCCCCTGCCCTGGAGGCCTGTGTTCCACAGGGCTCCCTACTTCCACTTGTCCTCCAGCATAGTCCAGGGCCAGTGGGGACCCAGGGTGGCAGCAAGGCCTCACTCTCTCTGCGCCCACGCCCTGGTGGTCACACTGGGGTACACTGTAGGGCAGCAGGCTGAGAGGCTTCAGATGAAATGGAACCCAGCTAATTTCAGTGTAATTAACCAATTACTGTGGCCCCTCATTGTTTCATCCAAACATCCATGAGCACCTACACTCAGGGTGGAGACAAACCCAGGGTAGCAGAGGGCAGAGCCCAGCCTACAAGACAGGAAGTCAGGGGTGAGGAAGGAGGCCACAGCAGGTGGGGTGCTGCCCAACACTCTGAGGAGCCCCAGGCTGGTTAGGACAGGCCAGAGGACCTGGCTCTCTGTGTGCACAATGTAGTGACCCCCACATTGGCCATAAAAACAGATGTCAAGGGGCCACAAGAGTGGGTCAGATGTACTGTGGGATCACCACTGCACCCTCAGTCTCCACAGCACCCCTCAGAATTCTCACAGAAGATCTGATGGCTCTCCCAGGCCACACCTGCCACACAGGGACATGGGAGCCACAGGTGTGACACAACACAGCGGTCTCACTGGTGGGGTGCAGCTGAATGGGAAGCATGTGCCAGAACAAGGTCTGAGGTCAACTGCAAAACCCCAAATCAGATCAACGTCCACCTCACAGCCCGAAGAAACCCACCCATGAACCCAAGTCCTCCTGAGTGGTCAGGTGCTCAGGTGGTGTTAATGTACCCACGGAGACATTTCACCAGTCAAAGCCATGGCGGTGCCATGGATCCCTGATGGCTGGCACCCCATAAGCAGCCTTGGGCCCTGGCTTCTGGTCTGGGAAACCAGCCCCATCCTTGCCTCTCCTTGTCACTGAGACCGGCATGCCTGCTGCAGAGACGGCCGACTGTCACACAGATGACAGCCCCACCCTCACCCACACCATCTCCCAGGTCCCGCCCTCCGAGATGTCCCCCCTGAGCCAGTCAGGCTGGAGGGGCATGGGTGACCCCACACTGAAGGCTCACCCAACCCTCACTGTCCTTTCTTCTCCATCTGCAGACAAACAAGGCTGTGGCGCAAGGCGACTTCCACCAGGCCAGCGCCAGCTCCCGGCGCGCCCTCTTCCTGGCTGTGCTGTCCATCACCATCGGCACAGGCATCTATGTGGGTGTGGCCGTCGCTCTCATCGCCTACCTCTCCAAGAACAACCACCTGTGAGCTTCCGTGGGCTCAGGAGTGACCATGTGGGCGGCTCGGGCCAGGGTGGACTACGCTGCCGCCTGGAGCGTCCGCCTTGATCCGTGTCCTCCTTTAAAACCTCCATCATCACAGCACTGAATGGGCTCCACACACAGGGCTCAGAGCCCAGGCTTGGGGCTGTCTGGGACAGGTCCAGGTCGTGGATCACAGCGCGCTATCTGCGCAGCCGCCATGCCTCAAAGGCCACCACATTAGCAATATACAAACAGTGAAAAAAAAAAGTATTTATTTTTATGGAACATGGTCAAGGTGCAATAGGCTGAGGGCAGGGGACACCCACTCTGCTGTTGGTGGCCGCCTGGCTTCTCCAAGTCTCCGGCATCCACACGACTTCCTTTCCAGAAGAAAAGGCCATGGGCCTGGAAACAAGGAGCACAGAATGTGTGCAGGGTGCCCATGTCCTCTGCAGAAGGTGGAGCCCCAGGACGAGAAGCCAGAAAGACGCAGCACTGTCCTGAGCCCCTCATGCCCTCCAGGCCACCGGTGGGGAGGTGGCATGGTGAGCACCCAGGCTCCTTGAAAGTGGCCCCACATTGGTGCCAGGAACCAGAGCAGAGGACCAGGAAGACCCTGGTGCCCTGAATGATGGCCCTTGAGGGGCTCACCCTGTCCTAAGCAGTGACAATGACGCCGACCCTAAACACGGGGGGGGGCCTTGTTCTGCTGACTCAATGAATTGCTATTTTCTTGTCATTTTTTTAAGTGCAACTCTTGCTTCACACTGCTTCAGTTACCAGACGAATGCTGAGAAATAAGTCACCACAGACATCTTAACACCATCTCACAGCTGTTTTACGGTGTTCATTATCTAACAAAAGTTATCTTTTAGCTTGTGTGTGTGTGGCTTTTGTTTCTGGTGCACAGCGGTGGTGAGGTTCCATTCTATGAGGTCACAGGAGAGAATCTTGCCAGCCCTGGCTGCTTCCATGCCATGCTGAGTTACGTTACTGTCACCCTAGTCCCCTCATAAGGGAGAAGCCCTCGTTCCAGGTAGGGTCTCCCAGAGGCACCTGAAACTTCCTTCTGCCTGGACCCTAGCACCCAACCCAGAAGTCCTGGCAATGGTTCAGATGCAGCCTGGGGAATCCAGAGTGCTGCAAAGGTGAGACCTCCTCACCATCCTGACCCTGGACATCGATCAGACAGCCCCCACTTGCCACCCTCGCCTTACCCTCGCACACTTGATATTGTAGAAGCTGTTAGCACCAGCTCCCTGGGCCAGATCCCAGCTCTCCATCACATTTGTCATCCAGAAGGATCCTCTAAGTCCTCCCAGTGAAGGCCACCCAGAGGCCAAGGCATCCCAGATATCGCAGATAAACACCTAGCACCTGCAGCTTGACAGAGGAGAAGCTTGTTTTGGCTCACATTTATAGAAACCTCAGTCCTTGTCCGGTCAGCTGGCTCCAAGTCAGGATGGCAGAGAGGCCTGGCAGAGGAGAAGTTGCTTAGGTAGGGTGGCCAGGAGCAGACAGCAAAGGGAGGGAGATGCACCCATCCAGGCTGCATCCCAGGGACCACCCTTCCAGCCAGGCCCCACTCCTGACACAAGTCAGCTATGACCCCCACTCTCCAGTCAGCTTTTTAAAGTCCCACATCTTAGCATGTGCATCTTTGGGGACAGTCTCGACCCAAACCATAACAGAGGTCCTGGCCAAGAGCATGGGCATGTGTTCAAACCAAGCTGGAGTTGAATCCAGCTGTGCCTCTTCCTAGCTGTGTGGTCTTGGACGAGGGCCCGTACCTCTCTGGCCTCATTCTGGGGCAGGCTGTGAGAAGGTTCTGCATGCAGGACTGCTGGGGATGCTCAGGCCTGGGGCTGAGTGCCCAGAGGGACAGGTGCACATAGATGAAGTGTCCCTGGGAGGCCATGCACAGCTTGCTCCCATCCTTCCATCTTTCCTCTGTGGCTTTGGCGATGAGCAGAAAGCACCACACCACACCCCACCTGGGGAGGGCCTCACCTACAGCAGTGGGTCTCTGAGGCTCCAGCTGCCTGGCCACTCCGTGTCCCACTGTGCAATTCAGCACAGGCAGCACCTGTTGACCTCAGAACCCCAGCCCTGGGAGGCATCATGCCACTTCATCCCCCGTATGTGTCGGGGTCAGAGCAGCTGGAGTGGTGCGAGGCTGGCTGACATCCCCACCCATGGCCTCCAGAAAGCTTCTTCTCAGGCTTCAGAATTCGGCTGCCCAAGGCCAGGGCTGGCCCTGCTCCCCTGAATTCCTGGTCCAAAGGTTCTGCTCCTCCCTTCTCAGCAGTGGTGGAGACCAAACCTGCAGGCACACGGGCCTGACATGGTTGCCACCTGGCCCCACAAATTCTGTAGCTCAAGTTGTGAACCTGTCGGCCCACTGAGCACCCTGAAGGGTCGGCACTCACATGGGCCAGGGCAGCAGGGATAGCAGGTACACTGTAGGCGCCACAAGGGTCAGCCTTGCAGGGCTGGTGGCCACACACCCCACAGGGACAAGGGGTGGGGCCAGCCACTGTGGCTGCAGAGACAGAAGTGGCTCTGGGATGCAGGGAACCTGGGGACTATAAAAGTTTTCCCAAATCCACAGCAGGACCAGCAGGTGTGGAATAGATGGGGCAGGGGAGCCGCACATACAGTCTCTAGGGGCTCAGGGAGGACCTCCTGGATGATGCTGAGAGCTGTGGGTTTGGGTGGATTCCTTTTGGCTCTGTGCTGCTGCCAGAGCCACTCTTACACCTGGCTGTTTTGGTTCATATCTGAAAACCCCTGGGGCCAATGGGTTTCTTGAAGAAGCCTCTGGAAGACCAGGGGACAGAGAGGTGTAGACAGGGCTGAGTCCCTGATATCAGGGTCACTCTCAGACCATCTCTCACATCCATCATCAGTCCATGGCCACCTTCACCAGTCCATGGCCACTGTCACAGCCATGCTTGCTGGAGGCTCAGGCAAAGAAAGAGCTCCATAGTGGGGCAACACCAGCCTCACATGACAGCACATGCAAAACATTCAGACTGGTCACAGCACCCACCACAGAGGTGTGGGCCCGGCCAGGCCACAGCCCACTGTCATCCAAAGGCCTGCTCTTAGGGCTGGACAGGCAACTGAAAAACAGACCCGGCCTCTCCAAGGATACGGCCAGCCCTATGCTGACCCCTAGTCTCTCCACAGACTCAGCTCTTGAAGCTGGCTTTGTTTACAGGCGCAGCCACTGGGCCCAGTGAGCCGATGCTGCCAGTGCCCTGGGGTCACCTGCCTGTCCCATTCATCCAGCTCCTAGAAGACACAGAGATCCCCAATGCCACCCAGCCCTGGATGGTGGTCCCACTTCCCCAGGGCAGTCACTCAGCAGCCACCAAGGTCTCATCGCTCACCCCTGGGGGTAAGGTAAGCACTCACCTCCAATGGCCACCAGGATCACCATGAAAGGAGTACCATGGTGCCCACAGCACCAGTTCAGAGCCAGCCCTGCAGTCCCAAGTCATGGACATCGTTCTTGAATTCACCAAAGGGAACCATGGCAGTGGCCCTCACAGGGCAAATGGAGGGCGAGGCAGCTGCCAACAGCCAGCTCTCTACAGATGTCGTCTGTGTCGTCCCCAGATCACTGCACACCTGAGAGAACACCACAGCCTGGGGGGAGAGAGGGTCTGTCCCAGGTCACACAGCTGATAGAACCAGAGCTGGGCCTCAGCTCTTCATGGATCCAAACCCAGTGCTTATCAGCTGCAGACACAGTGTAGGCTACTCGGTGTAATTTGGCCTGCTTGCCGCTGTTCGCCAATCCACGTGGAGGGGCATCTCTGATTCTCTGCAGGTGTCACACATTAGGGCCAAAGCCAGGTCCAAGGCCCCACACTAGGCTTTCTGCACCCCTCCTCTCTCATGGAGAGAATGGATTAGATTTCATTTCGAGCCTGCGAACATCCACTGGGAAAGTGGGACAGGCAGCTGCATGTCTAGAGGGCAGCAGCACACCTGGCGCTGTGACAGGACCGTCACAGGCCCCTCCCTGAAATGCCACCACCACCTGCAGGGGAGGTCAGGCTTCAACATTTCCATTTTATGACTGAGAAACTGAGGCTTCTTGGGCCAGCACCTTTCCTGGGTGGCAGAGCAGGTCTGCACAGCCCCAGCAGGAGGCCACCCCCACCCCACTGGCACTGCTGCCTGTGTCAGGCGGAAAGGAAGACCTGGGCTCCTGTGCCAGAGGTGCAAGGCAAAGGAACAAACCCTGCAGAGACACACAAGCAAGGGACAGTCCGCATCCTCCTGGGGTCTCCTGAGACCATGACAATGGCGCAGACCTCAGCTGAGACAACAGAAGCTCATTTCCCCACCTGGAGCCAGAGCCCCATCAAGGTGACACAGTGGGGCTGGTGTCCCCAGGGTCTCTCTCATGGATAGCTGTGTTCTCTGTGTCTGCCCAGCTGGACACAGCAGTGGGGAGGGCTGAGCAGAGAAGAGGGCTGGAAAGATGGTGCTGCTGAGTGGGGTACTGAGCAGGAACTTCAGAAATACCCTGCAGTCAATGCATGCAGCCTGCTGAGGCCCCACCTCCACGCCCCTAAGGGAAGAGCCCCAGGGTCTGATGCTAGCCTCTGAGCTGCAACCCTTCTCTCCCAGGCAGGACACAAGTGAGCAGCCTCAGCACCTGGCCACTGCCCCAAGCAGCCTTCTCCCTGGCAGGAACCCCAACAGCTCCTGAGCTGCTACTTCTGGGAGCTCCTGCCACCCATTTGACTCCCTGCTGCTAGCTCACCAGCTTCTCTCTCACCCTGTCCCCTCCCCCAGTGCCACTGCCTGAGAACCCAGCCTGCTGCAGCCCTAGTGGGACTTGGGAAGAAGACTCCAAGCTGAGCGTGGTAAGACTCTGTCTTGGTTACTTTTCTCTCCTTGCTGAGACAAAAGCCCAACACCCAAAATGAAGGAAAGAAAGGTTTATTTACATCACAGTTTGTGGAGGTTTCAGTCTATACTCAGCTGGCTCCAAGGCAGGAATGTGGCACAGGGGCAACCCCTCAAGCAGGTAGAAGATAGCAAAAGAAACAAGAGCAAAAAGGGGAAAAGAGCTTTTCCTCCCTTATTTGTAAGCAGGCTACCCACCTGCAGGGCGGATGTAGCACCCACACCATCTCAAAGCCTTCCTCTTGCACAAGATGAAGATGTTTACAAATTGAGGACCCTGGGCCCTGCTGAGTCCCTTAGTTAAACTTCTGATCTTGTCAAAAATATCCTACAGGGATAACAGCATGTCCTCTACACCCCAGGCTGGAGAGCTGCTGAGTTACTTAGGCTTCTAGACTTCTCAAGCTGACACAATGTATCAACCATAACAGGCTCAAAGACAGAACTAGACACCAGGATCCCTGAGCAGCTGCAGGCAGGCCCAGAGACTCAGCACTGAGGCCCACTGTCATGCTACAGGGCTCCCACCATCCTGCGGCGCCCCCTGCAGGTCCCCCAGCTCTCTTAGCTTTTCAGCAGAGGCCCATGGAGCAGGCGCGGGTTGATTATATCTGGCTGTCAATCTGAAGCAGCACAGAGAAAATGAGAGACAGAAAAAGGAGACAAAGGAGGAGGCCTTTAATGTGGGCATGGCAGAGCTTCCTGGGGCAGGGGGTACAGAGGCTTTCAAATGAGAACAAAGAAGTGGGACTACTTTTATCAGTTTGGGCTGGGGAAGGAGTTTGAGAAGTGGGCAAAATGACATTAACTGCTGATTTGAAGGAGCATCTGCCCGTGTAAGCAAGACAGGAGACCAAAAGATTTACTGGGGGCTGGAGGTGGAGGCTTGGGTGGTTGTGGAATCTTAGGATCGGAAAGAGCTCGGTGCACGCACAAAAAGGAAGCGTGGAAGTTTATCTCTAGAATGAGAAGGAGAATGTAGAAGTTACTCTTGGAGAGGTAAGTTGTTTCTCTAGGTCCAGTGCCAAGTTGGGAGGAAGGCTGTAGCTAAACCCTAGGCTAGCAGAACCTATCACGGTGTTGTGCCCTGGAGGCTGGGGTCTCTTTCTCAGACTACACTGACTCATCTGGGTGCAGACAAGTGGGGCAGGTTTGGCGGAGTTACTCAGAATCCATGGCTCAGGGCAAATCTCGTCTCTCCCTACCAGAGCGAGAGCACCAGCCTCATGTTTGTGGGCGATCTCTGTTAGTGGCCCACGGTGGAAAGGTGCAGATCGTGCTCGGCGCAGATGTCTTCAGGGCTGAGATGTGAGGGGCGCCACAGCCAACCACACTGCTGTTTTCCACCTGTAGTTCCCCACGACACTGGACTTGCTGGTGTCCCTCACGATCAGGGGAAGCAGACTTCATCCAGACAGGGCTCAGCCACCCAGAAACATGGCGAAATTAGGATCGTGCAGCTGGGAATTCTCTCGTCACTTCTAATTTACTTGCCAAAGAGGAAAACAAACAGTTTTCAGGATGAAAGTTAGAAAAGAAAATCTGACACTGGGGAAAATGAACCAAGCTGGGCTCCCATTCTCAGGGAGGCACAGCCCCAGGGAGACAGGGATGCCAATGAAGCCCTGAGCAAAGAGCCCCTTCCCCAGCAGCCAGGAGCAGCCAAGGTGCAGGGAGCTCGGAGTCCTTCCCATCCCCTGCCCAGCCACTTGCAGTGCACCTGGGGCGCTCCAGCTGCAGCTCCTGGGCTTCGCTGCAGAGCCTTGTGGACCCAAGCACCCACGCAGATCTTGCGCTCCTGCCCAGGTCCAGTTCTGCTGGGGCTGGGCCCCCTAGGGAGCCAGGCTGGAATGGATTCAGGGCTAGGCTTTGGGCTGGATGGCCGCGCCGTGGGAGCCCCTGTAAACGTGGGTCCCCAGGTCCTCCCTGGCCCTGGGAAGAGCATCTGGGAGCCTTAAAGCCCCATAGAGATTCTGGTGAGCAGCCAGATGCAGGACTTGCCCTGTGGGGACCACCAAGGCCAGAGCTCTGGGCCACCTGTTGTTAGGCTAAACCGATGCACAAGTGAGACCACTGAGGCAGGCAAAGTTGAAGCAACTGGCAAGGACTTTATTGCCAACTGGGTATGGTCAGGCCGATGGCAAAAAGATCATTGGCTCTGAGCAAGGAGTGAGGGTGTGTTTTTATAGGGGAGTTAAGGTAGGGGAGGGAGGTATTGCTGAGTGCGGTACAAAATTTTGGGTCTCTAAGTAGGGGGACTAAGGCTGGGTGATACACAGGGTTGGGCACATAGGGGGCTGGCAGGCACAGCATGGCTCTTGTGGTTTTTCATGGAACCTGCTCCGTGCAGGTTGAGCTGTGCAGGGCAGCTGCTGGCTTCCTGATGAACTCCATGCCCTCTAGGTGTGAATAACAGATCTGTTTAGGGGAGGGTTTTTTTCCTAGTTGGGTGGGGTCTAATTCAGAGATCTGACACCTGTCAGATACTTGTCCCCCGCCCCCCCCGCCCCGTACCCTGAGAGCAGCTATTGTCTTGCCCCACACCCCACAACTGGCTCATTCTTGGCCTGCACCTGCTGAGTCTGTGGCCATGGCACAAGCTGAGGAGTAATTGCTCCATAAATCTAGAAAAATGCAGTACAGCATTGGCAAAGATCATTTTCTCTTGGTTCATAACCAGCTTCCTTTGAGTAGGGGGCTCTAAATTCACAATATCTTGAAGCCTCTTCTGGCCCTTCTAACACTCAGCTGGGGCCTCAGCAAGGCACATGGACACAGCTAGCTGTTGCCTCCTGAGTCATGGCTGCTCCAGCAGGGCCACCTGCGACCCCTCCTGGGTGGCTGTATCCAGCAAGACTTCACTTGCCTCAGCTCCTGCTCCAGATCTCCCTGCCTGCTCCTCATTTTGCCTTCCATCTCCATGGTGCTTCCACAGAAGCTCTCTGCACTGAGCTGCTTCACTCTCCCCCACTGGAGGTAGCCCATTGCAGAGCCTAAAGAGGATGTGTCTTGGGGCAAGGCTGTGCTGGGGGCAGCAGGCTCGGCACAGAGGCCAGAATCCTGTTCTCACCTGGAACCAAGAATAGGAAAACACACAGCAAATGACGCAGGTTACACAGACTGTGACTGCGGAGCCTCAGCAGGTGATGAAATTGAAATGAAAGCACGTGGAGGCTTGCATGTCCATCCATCCATCCATTTTTTCATTCTTATAGAAATTCATTCAGCAAACAGCAGTTATTTGTATCAGTGAGACTCCATCACTGGCCTAGGGAAACATTTGATAGAGCCACTGGGAAGCCCGGATGATCATGCCTTGTTTCATTGAGGACAGAGACAGCAGAGCAAGGCACACCCAAGCTGTTGATGCTGCCCTTTCTGGCATGCCTTGGCCATATCCACAGTTGGTGACAGTGCTGGTGACACCCAGCTGACTCCCTAGTGTCCCTGTGTGGTAACCCAGGCAGGGAGCCTCATGGTATGTGTCTCTTCCCCCATCCCTCCCCCTGCAGCTGGACACATTGGCCTGGGTGTTGGGGCCCTCTGACACCTGCTCCAATGACAAGGAGAGCTGACAGCAAGTGTGGTCCCCAAACTTGCACTCTCTGGCTCTTCCTGGATGGGACCTGGTGGGTGTAGCATCCCAAAGGATTGAGCAGCACAGTGGAAGGAGCAGTGAGTGAGATTCTTTGCAAAAGGAGTGAGGAGGGTAACGTAAAGAATGCAGGCGGCCTCTTGCTGAGTCTCTCAAGACCACTGTCCATGCAGGGACCTAGAGCTGGGGTGACAGGATTCATGACCCAGCAGGTGCCCAACTCCACCTGCACATCACAGAAGTTTCTGACCATGAAGAGTTTTTAGAGGAAGTATTGTAGCATCCAAAGCCATGGGGTAGAGGGTGAGTGGGGTCGAACATAGGCCAGGGTCATACACTTTTAGTTCTGTGCCTGCCAGGGAGCCCCAGGGCATGGAGTGATCTTTGTCTACTGGTCTCCAGGTATTCTGGCTATTTTTGCTTTGTCTGGTTTCTAAATTCTCATCCCACAGCTCTCCATTCTTATCTGTCCTTGCTCTACCTGCGGTCTTGAACTTTTTAGGACCCTTAGGACAGGACCAGAGACAGGGACACAAGCAGGAGCTCCAGCAGCCCCACCACCTCTGAGACTCTTGCTCCCTAACAGGCGAGTGACGCCTCCCCACCCCATCACAATCACAAGGAGGCCTGAGTAGAGGGAAGTCAGGCCCGTCATAAACCCAAGACTACAAGTCAGCCTTTCTCCCCAGGACTCCATCTTCTCTATCCCACTGTCCCTGATCATGCTGCTTCTAGAAGCCACTTCAGCCATTTGCAGCCTTCTGGTTCCTCATTGGTGGCCTGGCATTGTGCTGCGGCACAGGCTGCAGGAATTAGACAGCAGGGCTGAGCCCTGTGGCCATGGCAACCTCAGCAAAGCGCCTCTTGAGGCCGATTAGGCACATTTACATTAATTAGGAGTACAAACATCTTCCCCCAGGCTTGGACAAGCTCCAGGCTGCTGGCCCTGCAAATAGCCCTGGTTCTGCTTCCACCCACCAGCCCCAGGTCCAGCATCCTACCCCTCCCTCCACCTCCCAGCCTCCACCTCCCTGCTAGCTGGGACAGGGCCCTCACACCTGGCCCACTGCGGTACCAAGAGTCCCTCTTCAGTCTGAGCCCCAACAGTCTGATGCTGTGCAAATACATGGACATGAGCATTCTGGGAATGGGAACAAGAAGCCCCAACAAGGTCCCACAGATAGGAGCTCACCTGAGGACACTGGGTACCTGGGATGGCATGGAGGACAAGCAAGAGCCCAGCCCTAGCTCCCTGCAGGACCTCTCCCCTCATAGCTGCCCTGGCTGAGCAGAGGGCAAGCCACCACACAGTCAGCTGGGCAGGAGCAGCCCTCCCTCTATCAGGCCTCTACACTGCAGTCTCCCCACAATTCCACCTGCAGAGGTTCTAGGCCACATCCTGCCTTCCTGAGCTATCACCTCCCTGGATATCATCCTGCGAGGCTGCTCACGGTGACCTGCTCTGGACACTTGCTCTTCTGTTCCTCACAACACACCCTCCTGCCCTGTTTCCAGGGGTCTGGAGGAGGAGGAGCCAGCAGTACACACTGGGTGGAGCCAGCCAATCCTCCTTCCAGTGTGCACAGGCCAGCACCATCTTTGGCCTCATGCTCTGCAACTGGCCTTCTTGTAACACCCGAACTAGCTGCTCCAGTCACTTTCCTCTTCACTGGGATAAAATATCCAACACCTGAAACCAGAAGGAGAAGAGCATTTTTAGGCTCACAGTTTGGAAGGTCCAGTCCACACTCTGCAGGCTTCAATACTTACACCACACAGCAGAAGCCCTGGCAGAAGAACACTCCTCTTGTCATGGCACACAGGAAGCAGAGAGGGAAGGGGAGACGGAGGGAGATGCCCCTACCAGGTCACACCCCAGTGACTGCTCTTCCAACCAGACCCACCTCCTGCCAGCAGGTCAGTGGCAGCCCATAAACTCAACTCTGCCAAGTGTCTCTACTGATGAGCATATGAGACCTATGGGGAACATTTTGCTTCTAAACCCAAACACAAGCCACAGAGCTATGGAGACCCAGACCCCATGGTCCCATGCCTCCAACCTGAGTCTATACTGGGGTTGTTCACGTGTCCTTTCCCCAGTCAGTCCTGGGAACTGCTTCCCCTAAAGGCGAACACAGGAGATCCATCGCAGTATTTATCAGAGACCGACCTTGTGGATCCAGCCTCCTCAGAACATTCCAAAGGCAACGGTTAATTAAAGGTTCAGAAATGTCATTGTCATGGAAGACTCGCTTGCCTGTCTAAGTTATTACACTGAAAATTAATCAATTCTTTTAGTCACATCTTAATGGCAGAGGAATTCGATTCTTTGAATAATATGACACATTTCTGCTGAGGACTGACAGCTGTGGCCATTAGTTACTCTTCTCATTTCAGAAACTGTCCTCCTCTGTGCTTTTATTAGAACCTCATGGGGAGGGATGGGCTGGCGCCTTGGCAGGAGACTGGGCCACCATGGGGACTGTCATACTGCCTTAGGGGAGGTGGGTGAGGGCCTGTCCCAAAGGTGCATTGCAGTGACCAGCTTCCCCCGCTGCCTCACCCAGTGCTGCCGGCTCTCCACATGCTGCGGGCACCTGAGGGTCTGTCAGTGCCTGCAGTTCGGCTTGCAGCTATTTTCTACTTCTCATGTTTTATTACTAATTCACCAACCTTTGCTTTCATGGTACTGTTTTTGTCTTCTCTTTTCTAAAGCTAATTTCGTCTTCTTTCACTTTGTACCCCAAAGAACACCAGTTTCTTTTTCTTTCCTCGTGTGACCAAGGTCTCTCAAAGGTACAATTCCCACTGTAAGACAGCGTTTTCAGCGTTTTCTGGACTGTGATGCTGATTTCACATGTCATGGTCAGGGAACCTGGTGCATGATTTTAAGAAAGGACAGAAAGCTATCGCAGCACTTTTCCTGATGGGTTTCTGCACTCCTATGAGACCCCGACACGCACCCCAGTACTGGGGTCCCCAGTCTGGCCTGTGCCTCTGCTTTCCATCAGCTTTGCAGGGCTATCAATTGTATTGGTCTTAAACCGCCTTTCATTTTGTTGGTTATTTGTATCACATGCATGTTTCATGTTTCACTAGTTATTTAATTAATTTTCACTCAATTATTTTTAGCTTTCCACTTACTTTGGGTTTCTTTTTTTTTTTTTTTTTCCCTCCACCTTGTGGGATCAGGGATTGAATCCAGGGCCTTTGCACTGAGCTCCATCTCCAGGCCTTTTTAATTTTTTTAAAATTTGAGACAATGTCTCTATAAATCACTAAGTTACCCAGGCTGACACAAACTTGAGGCCTCAGAGTGCTGGGATTACAAGCATTGCCACCATGCCCAGCTAATTTTGCTATTATTTTTATAATTTCTTGAAATGGATACTTACATAACAAATTACAGAGTCTATTCTTCCCTTAATATATGTCCTTAAGGCTACAAATGTCCCAATAAGTAGTTTTAGCTTCAGCCCACAAGCTTTAATATGTTACATTTTAAATTTCAAAATGTTTACCACGCATGTGATTTTTTCTTGTTTCCTGAATTATTTCAGAGCATGTTGAGTAATCTCCAGATGTGTGGGGATTTTCTAGTGGCTCTGTATTAATTCTGTTTCTAGGAACATGAACACTTGAGCTCTTCAATTGCCTATATTTTTTATTTTAAAGTAATAAAACCCAACAAAACAAAACAGAATAAAGCCAATCAAAATAAACCAGTGAAACTGGTACAGAACTTCAAAGCAGTATAATGGGAAAACAACAATGGCTAGCGTAGTGTATCTTGTTATCTTCACAATAGTTGTCCATTCCATCAGATACAGCAAAATCAAACCAAACAAAACAGAATATAACCAATCCAAACAGAACACTGAGGACCTCCTGTAAGTCAGCGCCATGTGCAAACTGACTGGGGGAGAGCCAGACACCAGCCCTCTCCTGTGAGTCTGCACCATTCACAGACTGCAGCAGAGGAGGGCAAGACATCAACAAGAAGCTAAGACCTCCCGTGAGTCAGCACCATGCACTAGGGGAGAGCCAGATGCCAGCCCCTTCCAACACATGGGCAGGGAGACAAGAAGAGCCAACATTCCTCCCCTGACTCTAAGCGACCAGCTGATCTGGAGAAACACAAGCTGTAATGATAGCTAATAAGATAAAATACATTAATGCTTGTAGTGTTTAGTGTTTCACTAACTTTGAAGTCCTAAACCTGATCATCTGATCATCTATTCAGAGGCTGACAGTACACAGTGCAGTATATATGGGGGAACTCCTTCTGAAAGTGGGGGCCATTGTTAATTTCCTATTATCTTGTGTTAAAATCCTGTATCATTCTCATTGTTTTGTTTGGCTGGGTTTTATTCTATTTTATCTTGCTTGATTTTGTTGTATCTGATGGCATGATCAGCTATTTTGAAGATAACATGATATATTACAGTAGCCACTTTGGATTTACTATTATCTTGTTTTGAAGTCCTTTTTTTTTTTTTTTTTTTTTTTTTTTTTTTTTTTTTTTTTTTTTTTTTTTTTTTTTTTTTTTTTTTTTTTTTTTTTTTTTTTTTTTTTTTTTTTTTTTTTTTTTTTTTTTTTTTTTTTTTTTTTTTTTTTTTTTTTTTTTTTTTTTTTTTTTTTTTTTTTTTTTTTTTTTTTTGGTACCGGGGATTGAACTCATAACCTTGCACTTGCCAGACAGGTGCTTGAGCCACTGAGCTAAATCCCCGGCCCTGTTTTGAAGTCCTATGTTGCATTCATTGCTTTGTTTTTATTGGCTCTATTCTGTTTCTGTTTTGTTTGACTTTACTATGTCTGAATGTATGGGCAGCTATTTTGAAGACAACAAGAGGCATTATGGTAACCACTGTTGATTTCCTATTACCTTATTTTGAAATCCTGTGTCACATTGTCTTGTTTTGATTGGCTTTATTCTGTTTTATTTTGCTTGATTTTATTCTCTCTAAAATAAAATTTAAAAAATAAATAAAAAACATTGAATAAAGCAAAACAATCAACTGAAAAAACAAAACAGTGAGAACAATATTGGATTTTAAAACAAGATAGAAAGAAATCCATGATATTTGCTATACTGCATATTGTTATCCTCCCAATAGATGCTCAGACAGACAGCCCCAGGCCTGCAAAGTCAACTAAACAATACAAGCAGTTGCTTTCTATACCTCAGTTGCTATCAACTCAGCCTGTCCTCTGAACCAGCCGGCTGCCCATTGGGTTCGGGGGCAGAGTTCTTGGTTCTCAGCCCATGCCCCAGTAGGCTCATAGGAGAAGCTCTTTGACTTCTCTCTTCCTGGGCCCCACATGTCTTGTGCAGCTTACCAGAAAGGCTGGCTTGTTGGTTTCTTGATGAGTCCTCCCAATCCCAGCATGGCCGATTCTCCGGAGGTGCTGACTTCTCTCTACACTGTATATTTTAGGCCCTAAATATATTCTGATATAGTTAAAATTTATTTAAATTTCCATATATTTACTTATTTTGTGTTCATCTCTTACCAAATTCATAAGCTTGTGCCATGGCCTATTTTCTTCTCCTTCTTAATGTTTATTTTCCTGGAGGTCTGCACTGGGTTCCTCTGGAGTTCATGTGTGGGTTTCCAAAAGCATTCTCCTTACCATTCTTTTGATTTTAGTGGACACAAAATTCTGTGCTGGGAGTTTTTTCCTTTCAGCTGCTTAAATACAACTTTCAGCACTTTGTAACCCCACTGCTTCTGCTGAAAAGGCAGATTAAAGCATATGCTTTTCTTGGATACTCAAAAGACAGAGTCTTGTTTTCTCTGAGGTACCCAGAGGTAATTTTCTTTGTACTTGGAGTTTGTATTTCTTGGATCTGGGAATCAGTGTCTTTAATCAGGCTTGCCAAGTTTTTAGCAGTTATTTCAACTATTTCTTTGCCCTTTCATTTTCTCTGTTTTTGGACTTTCATTACATATGTTGTATCTTTCCTACATGGCTTATGAATCTTAAGATTTTCTGGGGCCAGAAAAGTTTAGCTCAGCAACATAAGCAAGGACGAGGTTTCAAGTTCGAGCCCCAGTACAGGAGAAGGAGAGGGAGAAGAAGAACGTATCTTTTCTCTTCCACTTTCTGAATTTTCCGGTTGTTGACGATGATTTACATGTGAGTCATTGGACTTCCTTTAACATTTTTCTTGAATGATTTAACCTCTGTTCTTCTTCAAGTGTGTTACCCATTCTTTTGACTGTGATTTTTGACTTATCTCTTATTTTAATCACTATGCTACTTGCAGGACTTTTATTTTCATTTTTTAATGTCTATTTTTAACTCCCCAGACTGATGTTGTTTTCCTCTGACATTTTATTCGATTTCCTTGTACTGTTTTCCTCACTACTACTTATTGTATCAGTGAGGTGTCTGGGAGAAAAACGAACCACATCAGGCATCCAGCAGGAAACAGTTCAGCCTAAAATACTGTTGAGCAGGGCCTGGAGAACTCCAGGACAAAGGGGAGTGCAGAGGTGTGGTGGTGAGTGCAGCTCACAGCAGCCAGCACAGGCTGGAAGCATGTGACAAGGCCTGATGTCAGCAGGGAGGCACTTGTGGAAGCTGCCTAGAGGGTAAGCTCGAGGCTGCTGTGCAGCGGATGCTGGATTGCCGTGCTTCAAAGGGTCCTACAGCCTTGGACCAGATGTCAGGGGTCATGGATGGAAAGGATGGAACCGGGTGGTCTGGGTGTGGCTCCAGAGGAACTGGTGTCTCTGACCTTGACCTTGGGAGAGGCTGCAAAGTACCCTCCTCAATACAGTGCAGAGAGGAAATCTTGTCAGGCATGTGTCAGAAGTTGTGCTTGTGTCCCTCAGAAGTGCCCTTTCATTCACAGAAGTTATTTTTATGAAGCCAAATTTATTTTCCTTGATTTCTTGCACTTTTCAAGTCACATCCAAGAATTGTTGACTAATTCAAGATCATGGCTTTTACCTATGTTTTCTTCCAGGGGTTTTGCAGACTCAGTTTTTATATTTAGGTGTCCACTCCGAGTTAATTATTCTATGCTGTTGGAGGTGAAGTCCAGCTTTATTCTTTGCTTGCAGGCATTCGACTCTTAGCACACACTTTTGGAAAGGTTGTTCCACCCAAAGTCAGTGGCCTGGGCCCCCATGTTGAGAGTCCAGTGGCTGCAGATGAATAGGATTATTTACTCCATGGATTGGGAGTCCATCCTTCAACCAGTAACAGCATCTGGATTACTGAAGCTTCAGAGCAAGTTCTGAAATAGGAAAATTAAGTCTTGTGGGTTTTTTTTTTTTGTTCTTTTGTAAAGTTTAATCTGGGTATTCTAGGTCCCATTTCTATGAAAAATTTTTTTAAATTTTATTTAAAGAGAAAAAAATAGAAAAAAGGGTAGAAACAATACAGAATTTCAAAAAATAAATAGTAAGAAATCACTAGTTGATAAATTATATATTGTCTTCTTAGACATAGTTGTTCAAGTTACAAAAGTAAAGCATACAAAGTGGATATTCAAACAGTGAGGCTGCAAACAGTTCTGTTCATTGATCCAATAAAAACTTAGCAACATGATTATCAATCCTACACACTTAAACATACATGCAGTTATATCCTTTAGAGCACTTTCTTTTCTTCCTTTTGCTTTTAAGTCCATTATCTGTTTAGTTATATCATGTTTCAGCTTGCTCAGTACCTTACTGATCTGTTTTGTTGTTGATATTTACTTTTTAATCACCTTATATTATTCTGTTGCTTTGTTTTTGAGTTTCTCCTCTATCCATGCCCCATGGATCAGCTTTGGTGGAATAGGGAGTTTTTTTGGAGGCAGTTTGTTACTTTGTTATCTTTTTTTTTTGAAGGTAGCAAAATACAGCAGAACAAGATGGAACAAAGCCAAGGGAGACAGTGCAGTGAAATTGGCACAGAACCTCACAGCAGGTCACCAGGACAACAGCAATAGGCACAACAGTACATCCCGTTCTCTTCACAATAGCTGTTCTTTCAATCAGACAGAGCAAAATGGAAGGAAATACCAAACTTATAAAAATAGAATATTGAATAGAGTAGTAACATTAATCAAAACTGAGCAAAACAGTGATAAAAATATTTGCCTTCAAAGAGATGGTAGAAGGAAATCCCCCCTACTTACCACACTGCATACATTCATCCTCCCAAGAGATACTCAGACCTCTGGCTCCCACTTGCTAATGGTGGGGAGGGGGTGTGTGTGATGATGTTTGATTCTTAGCCCGCGTGCCAATAGGCTCACAGCCACTTACCAGAGCAGTGAGCTCGCTGCTTGTTTTCCCAGCACCCTAAGTTCCAACATGGCGTGGAGCTCAGGCAACACTAATGGTTCTCGCCCTTGGGTGGCCTCAGCTTGCTAGGCCACCGCTACTTACCAGAGCAGTGAGCTGGCTGCTTCTATGAATATTTTTGATCAGTTTCTGCATTTCTGGAAAAAAGAGTTGAAATTCCAGCAGCAGAAGTGCACTGACACTGTAGACTCATTTGTAGATGACCGAGTTCTCCATGAATCTTATCTGGCCCAGCAGCATGGGCAGGAAGTCCTGCACTCCCAGCACACTTTGCTTCTCATGGACAAGCGTGCTGCAGCATCTTCTGTGTCCACTGAGACTGTCACATGGCCTTTGCCCTTCACTAGCAAAGTGCGTTACTTCTCTGGGGAGCCACTCCTCAGTGGCTTGTTGAGGGCTTTGGCATTCCTGTTCCCACAACGTCCTGGGACATACCAGCATGCATCTTCCTTCAGTGATATTTGGGTTGGACCGAGGACAATGCCAGCCTCATGTGCAGTTTCCATCTCTCCTGTGCTGTGGAAGGGTCTAAAGGTGGATGCTGGGTGGCGGGGCTCAGAGAACGGCTATCTCTGGGCTTCATCTGTAGGAAGTCTGATTTTTGCTGTTGTTTGTGACTCTTCAAACCCTTTGCTTGTTATTAAATCTGCTTTTCTTGATCCCTTTTGGCAGTCTGTGTCCTTTCAGAAGTTTGCCCATTATATTTGGATTATCCAGTGTGTTGACACAACTTTTCAGTGCTTACAACTTTTTTGGTTTTTGTGCTTTCCAGAAATGGATCCTTTTTCATTCCTGATACAACAGTTTGAGTCTTCCCTCTGGTTCTCCTGGACAATCCAGCTACCACTCTGTGAATTTTGCTAGTATTTTTCAAAGAACCAATTTCTGTTCTGTACATTTTCTCTGTCGCATTCTGTTCTTTGTTTCATTTGTTCTAACTCAGTCATATTCCTCTTGCTGTGGCTCTGGAACTAGTGTTCACCTTAGTTTAATTTCCTGAGGTAGACTGGGTTATTGACCTAAGGTATTTCTGCTTTCTAGTGGAGATACTTCTAGCTCTACATTTTCTCTAAGCAGGCTTCACTGCATCATATAAATTCAGATATGTTGTGGGATTTTATTCATCTCAAAATATTTTCTAGTTTGTCATGACTTTTTTACCTAATACCATTTAAAGTGTGTTTGATTTCTGTTTGTGAACTTCCCAAATCCCTTGCTAGTGATTTCTAGTTTCATTCTACTGCATTCAAAGAACACGTTGATGTGATATCAGTCCCCCCACACTTCCCAGGTTTGTCCTGGGGAAGGCGTGTATGCCTGTGGCATAGTCTCCTCAGGTGACTGACAGGTGATGTGGCTTCCAAGTCCTCTGCTTCCTACTGGCCTCTGTCTCTTGCTTCACCAGTCTCTGCATCGGAGTGTTCAGCTGCTCTGCCTGGACTAACCCTCTAATTCTGCCCATTTTCTTCCTGTTCTTGGGACTCTCAGAGCAGCAGAGCATTTGAAACGTTTTCCTTTGCATCATTATAAAATGTCTTTCGTTGCCCCTAGTTGCACTTCCTGCCACACTATCCTGTCTGATGTTAGCGTGTCCACTCCTGTGCTCTCTGGGTACCTGCTGTGTGTAATATACTTCTCTGTGTCTGTGTCCCAGCCCTCTTGTGCTTGAAAGCCACAGTGCACACTCTCACCCCAGCCATTGCAGCCCCGCCTCTGCCTGCCGGGCCAGTGTCTCCTCTCTAGCACTGCCCGGGTGGCCAGGGCTTCGACCACAGTGCTTGATCCTGCAGAGAACACTGGTAAACTCCTGGAACTTCTGTTGCATATTTCAAGGGAGCATTTAAATTTCTGACACAAATATATAATTTCTCAGATATTAGACATACTGTTAGATCTCTCTTTAGAATTCACACTATAGAAAATAAGCACTACATCTACTTGAAGCCACATCATCCATTTAAAAATATGAGCAATCCCCCATTTGTACACTCAGAAATTTCACCACCTCTTTATTTCTTCTGGAACCATTTCATTCTACTTCCTCTACAGAATTTTACCCAAATGTCACAGCCTTTTATGCATGAAAGTGCTTCTTTGTCAACAACTCATAAGGTTTTGCCACCAAAGCCATGTATTATACATTGAAATTATTTCATTTCCTATGACCGAAAGGCTCTAAGTGTTTCATTTTATCCAGACTAAGTTCTTAGAATGATTATTGATACATAACAGAACACTTCCAGATACTATCATAGAAAAGCTGATGAATTACTGTGTATAAGAGTAAGATTGCTCTGAGTATGCCCTGTCCCCGTCCCCACCCTGAGATGTACCTCAGACAAGGATCCTCCACTGCTAGGGTTTCTGTAAACTGTTTTCAACCAAGGCTTGGTCTTGGATAAAGACTACTTAGTTCTGGCTTCAATTTTATTTTCCACTTTGGCTCTCTGCACCTAGAAACATTGAGAAAATCTATTCACATCTGGGTGTAGTAAAAATTTTGTGACACTAACATCACTTGGGTCTCAGGATGTCCTCTGAGTTTAGCAATTAGACCTGCTGTCAATTTTGTCAAAGCAGAGATGTGGAAACCACCCCATCTCCTGATCTTTGAGCACTGCCTCTCAGGTTCTTGGATTTCTCCTCAGAAGGCCTCATTAGGAGGTGATCAGGGACTCTCACCCTGGCCTGTTCTCCCCACACCCTCAGTGCTTGGTTACACCCATAAGAAAGAAGGGCCGACCCCTAGTTTATCATGTGTCTGGAATGTGTTTTCACCAGAACCTTGGGCCGCGGCTCAGCCAACCTAGACAGCAGGGACACCAGCCCACGTGGGTCAGGTTTCCTGCTGGGAAGGAATTGCCATTTTTCAACTCAGACAAAGGCACAAATTGGGTGTTTTAGGAAATTGCATAAAAGTCAGTGATAGATCAACTCTGAAATGTGTCTTTAAGAAAGACTTTTAAACTCAGTTAAGATTAAAATGGTTTAGAAAAAATCTAAGACTATTAATTCTGATTTGTTTTATAATGGATTATAACAAGGAAAGTCTAAGTGCTATTTGTCATTTTTGAACTATCATACTACAATGTCAAATGTAGCCAAATTCGTATCAAATAAAATAACTGGTAAAGCCTTAGTCCACCTTTGGCAAAAGTACATATCTAGAAATTTCGAGTTGTCTGACCTAATTTTGAGAATATCAGTACTGCCCATTAAAACAAAGAGCTTCACTGCATTTACAGGGCATAACAATCAAGGCTTTTCTTTACATTTAAAGAGAGAGCAGTTGAAACCATTCAGTTAAGGGTACAGCATCTAGATACAGTTTTTTGTTGTTGTTGTTATTGGTGAGAAGAATGTAGTAAATGTGTATTTTCATAAAGATGAGCACTGAGTTTTACTAAAATAAGAAGTTCCCTCTACAGCTTGATAAAATGGGTTTTAAATTTCTTTGGAATATTGTTTACCAAATTTTGATCAGTAAACTTTGCTTGAATATCTTGAAAATAAAACAGAAACAGTGACACTTTCTCCAGAAATTCCAGTAGCATTTAAAACTGCAACCTCCCCTAAGCTGTAACCCATACTGCTGTCCCAGGTCTACCTCCTTGGACACTGCACATGGGTGACAAGTGTGGCCAGAACCTGGGGGCGCTGCTATCAGGAAGCTTCTGGGGACATGGAGTCGCCCCACTCACTGTCACATCGCAGCTTCCCACCCTGCTTGTTGCAGTACAGTCACTCTAGCAGTGCCAGGTGGGGAGAGGTGGGGTCCTGGAGGCCTCCCCGTCCCTGTCACTGCATCTCAGGGCCTCATCACCATCAGGGAGGCTCAGAACTGATACTAGGATAGCAGTGCGGGGTCTCCTGGCTCCTACCACAGGAGCAGGGAGGGGACGAGTCCCCTGCAGGACTCGCAGGTCCCTGAGGCTCTCTGCTGCATCCATGGCACGGACATCCAGGGGAAGTTGGTGTGGGCTGAACCCAGGGCCTCGTGAGACCCACACCCCTGCTGCACCTTTCCCAGTCTCACTCAGAACCCAGCCACACTGCAGAAACCTGAGCTGATCCTGGGTGCAGACTATGACCGGGCAAGCCCAACAGCTGTAGCAGTGGCCTGCATTAGGCCTGACTGCCCGGCTGCGGGAAGGCAGAGAGACCTGTCCTGTCCCTTGTGCCATTTCCAACACAGGCCCCGTTTGGTCCACCCCTATGGCTAACAACACAGCAAATAAACTGGGAATATTCTAGAGAACAGGATTTATTTTGGCTCTGGTCCAAGCTCAACGACATCATCTGTAGCAGCCTTGTTGCTTTGATGCAAAGTGGCACGGGAACATGTGAGAGAGACAGCAGAGGCAGACCTTGATCACCACTGGAAATGATCTACTAACCAGGGAACCCTCCAAAAAACTGATGAGACCACTCCCAACAGCCCACCTGGCCCCACCACATCTCACATGTGGACATTTTTCCAGGGTTTCCCAGGGGACAAGCCACATCACACCACAGCATGCATTGGGCCCCCAGGCAGAACCAGTCCCCAGGCTGTGGGTCCCCAGGGACAGATGGTGCCCTACCCCCTGACCTGGAAGCCATGGTGCCTGGCACATTCTGTCTGCTACACATGCATGCAAGCTCTAAGCTCCTCAGACTTGACTTTCTTGTCAGTCACGCACGCTAATCTCCACTGGTATTTGTACTCTGTTAATTGAATAATTAATAACCTCATCATTACCATAATCCTGGCATTATGGGCACCAGGAGGACAGAATCTAATTAGAGATTAGTGTGTGGGCTCTGAGTCAGATACTCTTGCTCTCAGAGCTCAGGGTCTGTCTCCTGGGGAGGCATAAGTTATCCCCTTGGTCCCATTTGCTGCTCCTAGGGTCTGGAAAGGCAGACAAGGAAATGCATGTACTTCTTGGTGACTGTGCCTCATCCTGAGCCCTGTGGCCCTAGTGAGTGACACAGCCCAAAGCCCCAGGAACCAGCAGCATTCACAGTACCTGTGCAGGCTCATGGCTCCCCAGGTTCCTGACCTCCCAGCAATAGGGACTTTGACCAGTGGGAGTCTGGTGCCACTTCTTTGGTGACACTGGTGTCCTGCAAAAGGGAGCTGCTAGCTCTTGGGGACAGGATGCTGAGGTTGGGGTGCTGCCACAGGGCTGCAGCATCAGGACCTGATGTCCCTTGTGGTCCCAGGCATATTCCTTCCCAGCCTCACACAGCAGAACTTCCTCAGAGTCTGAGGGCGGGTGAGGCAGAGGCTCTGAGGGCCTGGGCAGGGCCCCCTGGGATCTGCCTCAGCAAGGGCTGGCTGGCAATCAGCAGCCTGAGCCCCTGGAACCCTATACAGACACCTGGCGGGCCGATCCCCTGAAGAGGCAGAGAGTCAGGGACAGACAGGAAGCGGGTCTGCTGCAGACCTGGGAGGGGCGTGGAGTCAGCTGCAGCCCAGTGGGGCAGGAAAGAAAGGGGTGGGTAGTGTTGAGAAAACTGACACAAAGAAGTAGATAACAAGGCCAGACTGGTTCCCACTGACCCCGAGCTGTGCGCTGGACAAGCGTGTCCTCACTCTTGCACATGGATGAGGTGCTTAGGGACCCAGCCACATGGACTGGGTTCCTCTGGAGGGGCTGAGATGACAGAGGAGGGCCAGGATGGTGGGGAGGAGAGAGGAGGGAGGAGCACAAATTGAAGCCTCATGTATTCAGCATAGTTTATGTGCTGTGTCGTTAGCTATGGGATGGACCAGACAGAGCCGGTGCTAGGGACAGCACAAGGGACAGGACAGCTTAACCCTATGCAGCCCAGCCTCCAACACCCAGGCCCCTCGCCAGCTTCGTCAGCCCTAGAGCCATGGCCATGTGGGGAACATGGACAGTGTCTGTGGAAGGCAGGAAGGGATCATGGGGTCTGTCCCTCCTCCCTGATGCCCTGACCAAGGGCTAAGATAGCAGCAGCCCCTGAAACCTCTCTGAGTGCCAACTTGAGGCCCTCACAGACTCCTCTGCCTGATCACCTTGCTGCTTCCCTTCCTCTGCTCCCCTAGATTCTGGTCCTATTAAGGACAACATGTGGGCCCTGTGTGGGTCCTGTGTTCCACAGCCCAGGCCAGGACACACCCCAAAAGAATGGATGAGTCGGGCACAGGGCAAGGAGCAGGCCTGGCAGGTGCAGGGCCTGGGTTCCACACCAGCATGGGAACCAGAGAGAGGCCAAAGCCAGGAGGGGCGGTTGTGTCCCTGGCCCACATCCCTTCACCACTGTGAGGCACCATGATGTGGCACATAGACACCCCCTGCCCTATGGGGGCGCCAAGATAACCTCCACTCACAAGATAACCTCTGCTCACTGGGGCTGGAGGTCAACCCGCCCCGACCTCCTGCTTTCTCTGCCCTGTCAGTGCCAGGTGTGAAGCCCCCTCCAGCTGCACTGCACTTGTCTTCTGCCACCACCTCAGGTCCTGCAAAGTCAGGGCTCAGCTGGGCACCCAGCCGGGAAAGGGGCCTCACAGGAGGATTGCGTGAAGAATTCCATCAACCTTCTACATGCTAACTGGGAAGTCACAGCGGCTTGGCTATTGTGATAGCACCTTGGGAGTGATCAGTTCTCCTGTGGCACTAATGACAGCGCCCCACCCACTGCATCTCTGCCCAGGGCCAGAAGGCAGGACAGGGTGGAACAAGGGGGCCCATCAGTGTCTGTGGGATAGAGCCCACCTCACCAATAAGATGCCCTTTACCCATGGCCAAGAGGGATAGAGGGCACCACCTGTCACCAGCAGAGCCAGGACCTGGGCACTACCCATGCCACCCAGTGCCTGTTGCCTGGGAAACAGGCTGAGACTGCCAGCCCAGCATCGTCCCCAGCTCCACACGTGCTCAGTCACTAACTGGTCCCTCAGAAGCCAGCCAGACCCCTGCCATCTGCTACAGCCACAGGGAAAGCAGGGAAAGAAACCAGAGCTGCCCACCCAGGTGCTTTTCAGGGGGTGGTCTGTGGGCCTGGTCCCTAATTTATTGCCAGGCCTGAGCCTCAGTCAGCATTCAGTTGATGATCAACTTGGCCGGGGAGGGGGTTCCTGTCTGCCTCCTCTTTCAGAAATGTCAGGTCATGGTCTCCTGGCCACATGGCTTTGGATGAGGACATCACAGCAGGGAACACATAGTGGAAGCAGCAGCTCCCCCATGGTGGCCAAGAAGCAGAAAGAGAAGGGGCAGAGCCCCCATGACCTTCAACCTCCTCCCAACTCAGCAAGCTGGGACCACTGTCTAGCGGAGCCTTGAGAAAGCCCAGATGCAAACCCCTGTGCCAGTACAGCTTCTGGGGCCAGGCTGCTGCTGGGGCAAACACCACTCTCCAGCACTGGTCCTGAGCGTGGGAGACGCCACTGCCCCCCAGCGAATGAGGGCTCCCCACAGTCAGTGATGTAAAAGGGCACCACAGCCTTTGTTTACCCAGGTACTTAAACCCTACTAATCTTCTCCCAGTTGCTAATAGCACAGATTCTTTGACTGCTCTAAATAGAGTGTGTGTGTATTATTTTAGGTTTTTAGTAACCACATGTATTTAGCAATTAGTGAGATTAGTGCTGCCAAGTGACTCTGGAAGATAAATACCAGTGGCTAGAATAATGTTGTGCTTGCCTTGTTTTATTAAACACAACTCCAAATCACAATGGATTTATTCCAATTCTCAAGTCCCCAAGTGGCCCAATTAACTAGAAGACAGAAAATAGACTTTTCTCATTTAAATAGACTCTGTTCTAGAGAAAGCCCCAGTGGCTTTGTAGTGGTCAGCTCTCTCCACACATCAGCGGCCCTGGGGGCCCATTGGAGCTGGGGCAGCAAGTGACATTCTGTGAAGCCCCTGCTCCCTCCTGCAGATGTGCACCTGTGTACCCACAGCTGATGGGTGGCACTGTGGGTGGACACTCTGGCTTCGCCCCCCAGCCCCTTGTCTGGCTCCTGGCAACCCTGCTGGGCTCCCTGAGATACCTCCTGACCTACCTCAGCTGTCACCCTCAAGCCCTGCTCCTCTGTCTTCTGGGTGTGATGTCCATTGGACTCAAACTCCAGTCCCTACCCCATCAGGCTCCACCTCCCATGTGAGCACCTGGGCTCCCATGTGAGGGCCTGGGCTCCATCCCTAGCTCCACAAAACAACCACCACCAGGAAAAATCTATCAACTTCAACCCTTGTGCAGCACGCTGGCGGCCCAGCCAGGAGGAGGGAGGAGAAAGAAGGGCTTTGACGCCTCACACACCTGGGGCAGGAGGCAGAGTCGGCCACCCTGGGTGGGATCCAGAAGGACCAGTTCCCTGTCCTGTCCCCATGTCTGCTCTTGCCAGCTTCAGACACCTGCAAGCCTCAGCAGGAGCCACACATTTGGCTTTCTAGGTACCTGCGGACGGACACCTCCAGGAGACAGGACCCTGGAGCCCAGGTCTGGATGGGATAGAGAGGTGGACAGGCAGCCTTGGTCTGGCCACCAGGGTGGCTCTTGACAAGAGGGCATGGAGGCCATCTCCCCTCTGCAGCAACTCCACCCCATGAGCAGCTCACCTGGCCTGAGGGGACATCCGCCACTCTGGGTAAAATTGTCTATTGCTTGCAATCTTTTACGTCTGAGCTACCAGGTAGGCTTCCTTTTGCTACACTCATCAACTGGCTTCCCATGTGTTCTGGTGAACTTCCAGCTTCAGAGGGGCCCTGCACACATTTTTCTTGCTGACAGATGACACACTGTGAAATGTGTTGCTCAGTGAAGCATAAAATCTCTTTGCCACATGGACTGTGAGCATTTTCTTCAGCTCATTGTCTACTTCCTCCTTGCTGTGATCTCGTTTCCTTGCTGATGCATTTTATCTCTAGCCCAATACAGCACATCAGCACTTCCTGTCCACTCTGCTAACTACACAGCCCAGAATCTCTATCCTAGGCAAGCATCTCCCACTCATAGTGGAAATCAGGCCACTACCATTCTCGGGACTGCTTTGGTTCTTTCTGTGAACGCAGCACTCAGTTGGCTCTGCAGTTTGTCTCGAGGTCATGAATAAGGCAGGAGGGTTCAGCCTCTCATTCTTGGTCATCTCTAAACCATTTATTTGAAAATCCTTCTTTGGCCTTCTGGCTTGAAGCACCAGGCACACAGACTAGAGCTGGGTGCTTGCCATGTACCCCAAACAGTGCTGTTACCAAACTCCACATGTTGTCAGCCTGCTCCCTCCTCTCCTCCTCCTGCCTCCTCCTGAACAGTTGTGTCCCTTTCTTCTGGTCACTTTCCCCAGAGACACACTGCTGCTGGAGCCCTGTGTGTCCTGATGCCGTGGGTTATGCAGCACCCATGGCCACCTTGGCCTGTTGGCACTCCCAGCCCATGGTGAATTCGTACTTCCATATGCTTGGATTTTCATCTCATCCTTTGCAGAATCTTCAAGTTTTCTTTATACAGTCTCACCCAGTTATTTTTATTTTTAAATTTATTTTTAATTAAAAGATAATCATTGTGTATATTTGGGGGTACCATATGGTGTTTTGATCTATGGGTACATTACAGAAAGATTCAATCACATTTTTAATTTTGTATCTTGTTATGATCTCACCTAATTGCTGTTTAAAAGCCAATTGTTCTTTCTCATAACACTTGAACATGTCTTGCTTGAGAAAGTGGCAGTAGATCGTAGTGATGTTCCTGCCCTGCTGTTCTCTTTTCCCTGGGTTCCCCTCCCCTGCTTGCTCCCAAGTGACAGTTGGGGTCTTTGGGGCTAACCATCAGGGGGCAGAGTAGGAGACCATTCTGGCTGCAGGGTGGGTGGGCTCTAAGCCCCAAGGGAGGACATGGGCTCTGGGGTTCAGAATACAACACTGGACGCCAAAATCCCAAGCCCCACGGTGCAGCCCCGGGGACCTAGTCCTGCACCCTCCCTGCTAGGCTACCATGGCCAGGTACCCTGCTTCCCCTGCCCTGCACTGGAAGAGGCCACAGTCATGGCCAGTCTTGGTGCCTTGAGGGCCCCAACACCCTGTCCTCCCCACAGGCTGAGGGAGGCTGCACTCGAGATGGACAAAATGGGGGCTAGCACACCAAGTCTGTCTCCCAGGGGGAGGAGGGGACCAGCCAGCACCTGGCTCAGCAGTCGAGGCCTGCACTCTGGTGGTGCCATTCATGGCCACCTGTCTTCTCAGAGACTCTGGAGTAGAACTGTCACCTCTGCCCACAGATGAGAATGAGCCCCAAGCAAAGGAGGAATGCGAGAACCCTTCAGCCACCACCACCATCCAGAACCCCTGCCTGTCCTGGAGGCGCTCAGTCCGCCTCAGCCAAAGCAACCATGGGACAAGGATGAGGCCACCAAGCAGGCAGGATGGACTCAAGAACAGGGCCTGAGGGCTCACACAGCTCTGAGAACCAGAAGTTACAGGAAACACAGGGTGTCTGCCCACCTGCTTGTGGGTCTGACCCAGAATAGCTGGAACCACCTTTGTTCCACTTTGCATCTGCCACACAGGGATGGAACCAGCGCCCATGCAGGCTAAGAGAGTGCTCAACCATGGAACAGTCATTCAGCCCTGTTTTCTTTCTTTCTTATCTTGAAATAGAGTCTCATGAAATGGCCCAAATTGGCCTCAAACTTTGCCTCAGACTCTCTGACAGTGCTACCATCCCTGCTTGGCTGCAATCTGTCACTTAGAACAGACTAGAAACACTGAGGCCAGGCCCCTCTTCCAACCTGTGAAATTGGAAGCTGCATTTTATCATAATCTCCAGGTGACTCATGTGCTCTAAGGGACCAAGGGCCCAGTTCCTTCAACAAAGAAACTTAGAAGAAAAGAGACAGAGAAGAATCTATGGCTTGGCAGAAATAAAACCGTGCTGGGTGCAGCTCAATGACACAGCACTTGCCTGGCACACATGAGGCCCTGGGTTTCACCTCAGCACTACAAAAGATGGGAAAAAGGGAAAACACATCAGTGAGAGGTACTGGTGATCTCATTCGATTCCTGGCTTGCATCAGTAGAGAGTAGGCACTCACCCTACATAGACCCTGGTACTCTGAGCTAGGTTTGAAACTGAGCCACTTTCTGAGACTCTAGTGGCCCTGCAGGGAGAGAGTCCAGCTAGGTTTAAAAAGCCCTTTTCTGGGTCAGTGAGGGTGGGTCCTTGGGGGTCCAATAAATTACTTTCCATACTGTGTGGGTTTGAAATTCTCCTAAGAAAATGTGTTTTATTTCCTGGATGTTTTTATTAAAAGATTCCTAAGTGTTTGTTGAATCTCTAAAAGTCAATGCTGGGAATGGAACTGGTGGTTAAGTTGGTTTGGTCAGCTGGATGGCTGTTTGTTTGGTTGGCTGGTTGGTTGGTTGGTTAATTGGCTGTCTGGTTGGTTGCTTGCTTTGTCAGTCAGCTAGCTGGCCATCTGGTTGATTGGCTGGTTAACTAGTTGGTTAATTGGTCAGTAGAATGGTTGGTTTATCGGTCAGTTACTTGGTCAGTAAGTTGGTTGAATGACTTCCAACCAACCAACCTGCTGGCGGGTTGCTTGGTTGATCATTTGGTTGGTCTATCAGTCAGCTAGCTGATTAGTTGGTTGGCCAGTTAACTGTTTAGTTAATTGGTCAGTTAGCTGGTGGGTCAGTTACCTGGTCAGTCAGTTGGTTGGTTGACTGGTTGGTTGGCTGGCTGGTTAATTGGTTGGTTGGTGGACTAGCTGGCTAGTTTATTGGTTGGCTGGTCGGTTTTAACCCCTCCAGTTCATCTGAAGACATCTGGGCCCAAGGATGGAAACTGGATGGAATTCAATTGCTGTATCTAGAAAGAGTTGAACTCAGTCTTACTTTCATCAGCAGCCTAGACATGCAGAAATCCACAAGATACGCAAAGGCAGAAATAAATCAGCTTCCTTCTGAGCAATTCAAATGGAGCATGTTTTCATTGTCTGTGGGTCCCTCTCATTGAGAGAAAAGCCCCCAAAAGTAGGAAGAAGAAACAGGAGCCCAACCTCAGCAGGCTGCACCTTCTGGGCAATGGGCTGGATGTGCACAGGAGTGTAATTCTAGCCAGTGAGGAAGCACAGCTCAGAAAGTACCCCAGCCACACCCCCTAGAATTCAGTCATTAGAGAGTCATTCCTTTGGAGCGAATAAGCACTCTCATTTAAAATGCAAGTGCCTCTGGGAGAGATCAGCACTGACACCATGCTCTTAACAGTCTCCTTCATCAGGTCCTGCAGGTCTTGGCATCCACAGATGTCTGTAAGAGACAGGAAGTTCCATAAAGGTACATTTCTGAAGAGTTAGAATCATTTAGTAATGGTAAGGTCCTTAGACAACCTGTCAATGGTGCATAGTGTGTTATTTGAAAGTGGACTTGGAGTCATTGTAAATGTATATTCCAAACTTTAGGACAACCACTAAATAAAAGTATAATTAAATACTAAGAAAGGAGAGAAAATAAAATCAATCAGAAATAAGGGCAGGGGCTAGAAGACAGGAATACAACACAGAATATATCATCAACCTCCATAAATGCCACCACCCTACATCGACCAAATAAGACAGTCTGTCAGAGTGCAACAAAAATCATACACAATGCACACAAGAAACATACCTTAAATAGATATACACATGCAGATTTAAGGTAAATAGAAAAATCTACTGTGCTGGGACTAATCAAAGAATGTGGGGATAGCTTTTCCAACCTCAGAAAGCAGACTCACAGAAAGAAGAGTTAGCCAAAATGCAAACCTACCATGCATGTGCCCAACCACAGGGAATCAAAATATAGGTGAGGTGAACCAGACAGAACTGCAGAAAGGTAGAGTCATCCTGCTGTAGAGAATTTATCAGCAATGAACAACCCACCAGGCAGAAAATCAAGGACACAGTTGATCCCAACAGCACCCTCAGTCAATAGATTACCATCAGTGTCTATCAACTGCTTTATCCAACAACGGCAAAACACCATCTGCCCAACTCCCATGGATACTGCCCAAGATGGATACTCCCTGGGTCAGGGCAGGAAATTTTACAGAGAGGACATGAACTACCCACATCAAGCCAGATGAGTCAAGTGTGCTGCAGGCAGAACACACATGCAAGCCTGAAAGAAGATAGGAAAAGCCCCCAACAAGTGCCTAGTGTTTCTGGGGACATGCCCAGAACTGCTCAAGTGCCTGGAGTTTGGGTCCTGCAGCCTAGGGTGGCAGCTTCTGTTCCAGGCTGCCTCAAGGAGGTGCTTCCTGCCCACCTGCAGCCCCTGCTAAGGCTAGCTCTGCCCAATCCAGCAAAGGCAAAACTGAAGAAGGGGAGGAAAATCAAGAAGCCAGCCCCCTCCCGTGACCCAGCAGCAGCCAAGAGGGCTAGGAGGAAAACCAAGAAGCTAGACTCCTCCCATGAGCCAGCAGCAGCCATGTCGATGGGAAAAGAACAAAGAAGCCAACATCCTCCAGTGAGCCAGCCAGCACATAGGCTGGTAGACAAGAAGAGCCAAGCCCCACCCTCCCACCCAGGTAAGCAACAGGCTGATTTGGAGGAACACAGGCTGAGATGATAGCTATTGAAGTAAAAAAAAACAAGTTAACACTTATATTGTTTGATTGACTTTGTAGGCCTAAAACCAGTATTCTGAGCATATGTTTAGAAGATAACAATATGCAATGTAGCAATTATGGGGAATTTCTTTCTGTCTCATTTTTGAAATCCAATGTTGTTCTCACTGTTTTCAATGGTTCTGTTTTATTGTTTTTATTTCTTTTAAATAAAAAAAAATTTAAATTGGAGAATCTCCAAGGACAGAGACAGAAGCCCCACCCTGTGCTGCTTCTCCTTCCAGCAACCCTGTATTTCAGTAACATACTCTTGAAATGTGCTGGAGGGATGGAGACCACACCAGGCTGCAGGCTGTGGGGACTTTGCTCCTGGAGTAGATTCAGTGCACTGAGCAGAAATGGACACTGAGGCAGGAAAGCACAACCCTAGCAGCAGGCAGCCCTGCCTCTCTGCCTGCTCCTAAGGCATAAGCACTCCCAAGCGAGTCTTAGGGGTCATTTACTGAGGTTTTGCTTTGAGGCCTGAATTTTCAGCTAAATTGTTGCATTTCCCATGAATGTGAAACTCAAATAGATTGCCTTGAAATAAAATTCTAATCATCAGACGGGAACAATTTGACTGAGGCCTACACTGGTGCAGCATGAGCTTGCTGTGTCCAGGAGCCAGCAGATGGCATCATCGCTTCCCATTTGCCTCAAGTCCTGTCCTCTACAGCTCACTGTATCCCACCTTGTGTCCCCTGTCTTATCTCCTCCTCTCAGAGCCCAGGGCCTTGGGCCAGGGTCACAGGCCAACCCAGGTCTCCCTGGGTCAGGACAAGGGATCTGCACTCAGTTCTCTCCTGAGTCCACAGGGATGGTGCTGGCTGGCAGCAGCAACATCAGGCCCTCAGAGACCAGGGAAAGCAGACCCTGTCCCTGCCACGCAAGGGATTTCAGTGCCTCTGCAGGAGGCGGACATGACTGCCCCAACTCCCTGACCTACATGTGACTGGAGGACACCCCAGTGATTGGTGCCATGCTGTGGGGACCTCGCACCTGATCTTAGGCCCTGACATAGCTGCCACGCAGGTTTTCATTGCACCTGCAGGCCCTAGCCTCTGCCTTAGAAGCTCAGGATTGGTCTGTCGTGTTTTTTGCCAGAACTTTCCTGCTGTTATCTAACTCATTCTGGTTTTTAGTCATCACATCTTAAAGATGTTTTCAATGGTTCTTGCCTTCCAGCCTGAACCTCAACCTGGGCTGCTACTCTGAGTGAAGGGTTTGTGCATCAAAGCACAGTTCTGCTGCTTCCTCCAGCTCCTCCTCATACTACTGCTTCCCCTGTGTAGGAATGGCCTGGAACACAGCACTCAGAGCAACTTCAGGAGGCATGAAGTGCCCGTAAATTCTGTCTATTCTCTCCAGTGTGGTCCTGGCCAGGCCCTGGCTCCCATCAGTGGCTGTTTGTGCCCCTTCTGGTGGATGGTCTACTGTCCATGCCACACCTGGGCAGGACAATTAGCACAATCCAGGAAAGCTACTCTGTCACACCTGCTGCCTGCTGCTGCCTGGTGGGGCAGATGAGTTTAGCACATCTGGGGAACCTTACTGTCAACACCATGGGGTCATGTGTATCCTTCTGGGGAGGTGGATTGCTCAAAAGCCAGTCCCAGAAAGGAGCAGTAGGGCAGACGCCAGTGGTGGGTGTGCCCTCCGCCCAGAAGCAGCACTGTCCCAGGGCAAGAGAGACAACTTCCGGTCACCCTAATGTCTGCATTCACCTGCTCTTCCCTCATCTTCAGGATCAGACCATTACTGCCAGATGTGCTCAGTTATTTCCCAGTGATACCGTGGTCTGCAGCTCAGAAATTCACTGAACTCCTGAGAAAGGTGGTAGGGCAGCTCCTCCTGGTTGTGTCTCACTTCCGCCGCTCCCCATAGTTCTCCAGCAGGTGGCGCACAGGGCAAGCTCTTTCAGTGAGTGAGTGAGTGAGTGAGTGAGTGAGTGAGTGAGTGAGTGAGTGAAGGAGGAGGGAAGGGGAAGGGGGGAGGGGGAGGGAGGGAGGAAAAGAAGGAAGGAGGGAGGAAAGGCAATATAGGAAAGAAGACACCGAAGAACTGCAGTGAACAGTGCCTTGGATGAAAAGCAGGGAGACAGCTCTGCTGAAGACGTCCTCCTCCGGAACCGCAGCCGCGTATCACTGCCCAACAGAGAGCTCCAGTGGACGCGGGATGGTTCCTCACGCGCAAACCAGTGGGCGCAATCCTCCCCGGGAACAGAAGCGTGACAATCACATGACCATCTCGACAGACACAGAAAAGGCCTCAACAGAATCACCCGTTCTTGATAAAGAGAAGACCCTGAAAGAGGCTTATCTCAAGCTGAAAGCCATCTACTGTGCCAACATCGTATTAAGTGGGGGAAACTGATGCTTTCCCTCGTAAATCAGGAACAGGCCAAGGAATTCTATCACCTCTCCTGTCCAAAACGTTTCTTGAAACAGTAGCCAGAGCACTTATGCAAGAGAAAGAAATAAAAGGGCCATCTATAGAAAAGGAAGAGGCTGAATACGATTATTTGAAGATGACATGATCCTCCACACAGAAGATGCAAAAATTCCACCAAAACAGTTTTAGAATTAACCAAATTCAGCAATGTAGAATGATAAAAAATAAACACAAAAAAATCAATAGGATTCCTATACAACAATAATGAACTCACTGAGAAAGAAATTAGGAAAACAACATTATTCACAATAGCATCAAAAAAAATTAAATACATAGGAATTAACCTAATGAAAGAAGTGAATTAAAAGGCTATCAGAAAGAGTTCAGAAAATGGAAAGATGTCCCATCCCTGGACGGGAAGAACTAATATTGTCGACATGGCCACACTTCTAAAAGTGATGTCCACAGGTAGTACAGGCCCCATCAGAAATCGAGCAAGAGTAGGGGAGGACAATGCAGTCCTCTCCCTCTCTTTCCTGTGTGCTGCATGCCTGGAATATGTCTGTGACTCACATCTGTGAAGTCTGCTCTGGCCTTATGGACAAGCTTGTGGGGATGGGGATGGGGTACAGCATGGCCTCCTTGCTATCTTGACAGCAATGGAGCTGCCTGGCTGCTGGCCTGAAGGTGCTAGCCTGTGAATTGTTGCGGGGACCACAGGTCAGTAATGTTCTGGGGCTGACCCATAAGCAAGACAGCACTGTGTCCCCCGTACTGACAGCACAGTTTTCACAAGGAAATGTGTGGAGGCATGACCACGCTGGACCTGTGACATTCTCCTGGTGCTTTTAAAGGGGTCCTCTCTCATGTGGTTCAGTGACAGGATGGAGAGCATACCGGTGCCAGCTGGGACTGAGGAAGGTGACCCTACAAGGGATCCAGGGTGAGGAGCCAGGGATGTGGTATGCAGGTCTGAGTCCAAAGCCATAGAAATGCCCACCAGGAAGAGTGGGTTTTAATGATTTTTAAAGCAATATATTTTATTAAATTAACACAAATTAATGGGGAAATTAATTTTAGTGAGAACTTTAGAAATGTTTGACTAAGTCTGGATATGCTGGCACACACCTGTAATCCCTCAAGTTCAAGGCCAGCATGAGCTAAAAGTGAGTTCAAGGCCAGCCTGAACTGTATGCATAGTGACTCAAAAACACAAAAACATAGCAAAACAAAACAAAACAAAAAAAGAAATGTTCAACTGACACCAGTCTGCTATAGAGGAGAATAGGTTCTGGTTGGGACAGCCCTGCTGCTTTTGACTCACAGGCTGTGAGTAACCAGGTGACCCTGATGGCTGCACAAAGCCTGTCCAAGGTCTTGGCAGGAGACACACTAACCCTGTTAGCAAAAGGCAGAAGGTAACAGTGCTGGGAGCAGGTGGAGAAAAGGGAGACTTGGTCACTGTCAAAGGGAATGTAGATACGACAGCCATTATGGAAAAGAGTAGGGGAAGCCAGGCATGGGGTCCATGCCTACAATCCCAGCACTCAGGAAGCTGAGGCAGAAAGGATTTCTGTGTGTTCAAGGCCAGCCTGAACTACATAGTGAGACCCTGTCTTAAAAAAGAAAAAGAAAAAAAAAAGAAACAGTTTGGAGTTCCTGAATAATTAGAAATAGAACTTCCTCATTATACAGCAACCCACTGCTGGGTGTAGATCCAAAGGCTTGAAATCAACCCATAAGAGACACCAGCACTCCCTTGTTCACCACAGTGCTATTCACAGTAGCCATGTACATGCCCACCCACAAGCAAATGGATAAAGGAAGTGTGTCATGAACATACAGGAACACTATCAGTCAGATAACCATCTTGACATTGCCACATCACAGATGGGCCTGGACAGTGTTATGCCATGTGGAATAAACCAGGCAGAGAAGACTGACAGCTCACTTACATGTTGTATGTGACAGACATATATTGGCTCACAGTTTCAGAGGATTCAGTCCATGGTCACTGGCTCCAAGGCAGAAACATGGTGGAAGGGAGTGGTGGAGCAAAGCTGCTCACCCCATGGCTGCCAGGAGCAGAGTAACAATGTGCCCTTCAAACATAGGCCCGGAGATCTGCCTCTTCCATTCAGGCTTCTCCCACTAACCACATATTCAGCCAGGAACCAGCTGTGGAGGAATCCACAGATGAAGACAGTGCCCCCTGACCCAGTCACCTTCCAAAGACTCACTTATGAACTCCAGCCTTTGGGGCCAATTTTGGTCCAAACTACAACACATGTGGAACTAAAAACTCTGAAATCATAGTCAGGTGTAGGTAAAAGCTACAAGGCGGTGGAGAGAGGTGGCAGAGAAATGGAGAGTGATTGGTTAAAGGGTACAGAGTTAGGCAGAAGAAATACATTCTGGAGATCTTTGCAGTAGGGAGACTGACTATAGTTAACAGGAATATATTGTATATAGGAAAATTGCAAACAGTAGGTCGCAAATCTTTTCATTCCCCCAAAATAAGTACGTAAGGTGATAGATACGTTACTTATCTTGGTTTACTCATCTGCAGACACAGGTATCTATCAAAACATCACAGAGCATACTGTAAATACACACACTTTCCACTTTTCCATTCTAATTTAATAGCACTGGTGGGAGGAAGCCCCAGGGCAGAGACACAGGTCTACTGGCTGCACCCGGTCCTGGGGCCCTGTCCTGCATGGTACCGCCCAGGCCAAGGGCTCGCATGTCATACAGCAGCCAGCCAGGGGCTGAGCTCCCATCTGGCTCCCCCAGCAAGATTCTCCTTCCTGCCTACTCCTATGGATACGGGGAAGAGATCCCATCCTAGGACTTGGCCCCAGCCATTGCGGGTGGGGGGATCAGGGTGTGCACGGAACCCAGAGGCCAGCAGTAAATGACCAGGATGGACTCTTCCTCCATGGGAGCTCAGGAAGACTCAGTCTTTTCCCTGGACAGGAAAGGAGGTCAGCATCCAGAGGGTGCTGACAACCTACTTGGTGACAGAGGATATCTGTGGCCTCAACAGTAGGAAAATGCACTGCAGGACACAGTCCTCCTCCCACCAGGAGTGCCCTGGAACGAGCCTTGCCTGAGGCTATCGAGGTACTGTTGAGTGACCCAGTACAAATCCTCCCAGCTCTTAACTGTGAAATAGGCTTCCTGTCCTGTGCAACATAAAGACAGTGCATCCCCAACATGGGTTGAGCCCAGGTCCCCCCAAAGGGAGCATGATTAGCCTGAGGCCTGAGAAGAGCTGCTGACCACTCTCTGGGCACCTTCCTCAGGCTGTAGCCACAGCTGACAGACCCTGCACTGAGTGGTTGCAGGTTCAGAATGCACTGAAAGGAGCAAGCATCCTTCTCTGACCTGTGGGGTGGGACACAGGTGAGGGGTGGTGTGGAGAAGCCGGTGCTTCCCATGTGACAGGGACAGAAGGACCCGATCATAGCCCAAGGCTCCACAAGCAGCCAGGCATCCTCATCCTGTCCCCATCACGGCTCATGGTGCCTCAGGAGGGCACAGCCTGGAAGCCACAAGTGTGGCCACAGGCCCTACACCAGGAAAGGCTACCACAAAAAGTTCAGACAGGGCAGGATGGGGCCCTCTTCAGGCCAAACTGATGTCACCAGGGGTGTGTTTGGCTTCTGTCCAGGGCAAGAAGGGACAAAGGGCAAGCCAGGGAGGGGCCACTTCAGCCTCTCCTGAGCTGGGAAGCCACCAGGGTGGTGGGCAGAGGGTGGTGGCCAGGCAGGGGATTTTCCACGATTAGAAACCAAACCCAGGGAAGTACAGAGAATCAAGACAACTGCGTTTCTGTGAACTAAGTTCCCACCTCCTCAGCCCTCAACCTTTGCTCTGGTCCCTCTTGTGCCCCAGGAAGGCAGTGCTCAACTGTAAGCCATAGCTCCCCGTGGTCCCACAGCTGCGTCATGACACAGCTGGCTGCTCTGCAGGGGCCCCAGGCCGGCAGCCCCAACAGACTTTCACAATGCCTGGTGCCCATCGTGGCATCCCAGGCACTGAGGCCAACCTTCTCCAGACGTCCAGTCCCTGAGAGGACAGCAAAGACTCACCCATATCAGGCTTTTGTTCTGTTATTTCTCACAGCCCAGGCTGTTATTTGCCCATGTTCTTCCCAGATTCACAATAGCCTCAGTGCTTTAAGGAAAAACAACTTTTCCTCTCGTTTAAATGATTCCAGGAGTGGCTGTCATTTCCCTGCTGTGGCTCCCCCAGGAGACCTCGGGATGTAGGCAGGGACACAGAGCAGTAGTAACCTCTCTCAGGCACCCACCTCCTCACAGCAGGGTGCTGGCCACTCCCTGGGCCTTGTCGACTTGGTGTTCCCTCCTCCCACAGGTGGCACGTGACCGTGGGTACAGGCAGTGTCATCGCCTCAGCCTCATTCGAGGCCTCAGCTACTGAAGAGTCTCAGGGCCCCAGGCCATGTGGCTCCCTGATTTCCTTCCCTGGTATTTGGGTGGTGGTACATGGACATGTAAAATGACAAAAACTCATCAAGCTAAAACATAAGATCTGCGTACTCCAGTTATACACATTATGCCTAAAAATAATCACAAACATTTTCTCACCAACCGGAGCCACTCTCCCCACAGCATGGGCTCCCCAAGCCCTTCCCATGCAGCTCCTGACCAAGGAGAGGGACAATAGAGATGGAGACTTCGCCCTGCTCACTGTTCTGCCCAAGCTCCCAGGTCAGCACCTGGGAACAGATACCTGAAGAAGCAAAGACTCTGCAACTGTGGGAACAACCGTCCTCTAACCCCAAGAGTTGGCTCAAGCCTGGCTGATCCTCTCGGCTAACTCCCCTCCCCTCTCAAGCCTCAGAAACAACACCCGTGTGGACCCCTGCTTTAGCATGCACATGACTTTTCTTCAAGTTAACATGGTCATTGTCCAGTGTCAATAAAGCAAGCATCAGCAGCACAGATGAGAAGCATCCTCTGTAGCCTCTACACTCGCACCCACCTTCACCCACTCCGGCTTCCGTCTCCTCCGCCTATGCACACAGATGATTTCTTTTTATAAATATAGTGTGCAGTGCAGCGACTTTCTGCCTGCAGCTTGCTCACCTGGGTTATTCCATTCGAGTTCAAACGCTTATGAAGAGCAGCTGCATGGTTTTGTGTGAGTAAATACCATCCTCTCCAGACCCATCCATCAGGCACAGCCTGATAAATGGAATAATCATGCCAATAAAACTCAGCCCCTACAGGCACACTGGATTCAGGCAGGGCCCAGGCACGCAACTCATCTGGGCACGTCAGAGACTCCAGAGGAGCTGATCAAACACCGCCTGGTCTGAGGTATTAAAGTCACCACCTGGGCACCGCAGAAGCCCCCAGCATACTTGTCCCTGTGATGAGGCCTTTGCTGGCCCTGGGCATGGCCCTCCTCACTTCAAAGCCAGACCCTGACAGCATAGCTGTAAATGTTGACAGGGCTCTCACATGTGTGCTGACCCTGCCTGTGACCTCTGTAGCCTCCTCACCTTCTCACTTCTTGTGACTCATGTACGGCACGAAGTATGGCAAGTTAGGGATTGGAACGATGAAGACTGGAATGGGATGAAGAGCCCCCAGGCTGCCCCATCATGACCCCCAGGGAAACCACACAGGATGCCCATTGCTCAGCTGACCCCAAGGAAGACACAGTCTGCATCCTCAGCCAGCTTGCTCACACAGAGCAGGGTGTCACCCTATGTGTAGAGTGTCACAATAAATGCATGTGTGCTGACTCTGCCCGTGACTCTGCCTGTGTATATGCAGGGCATCACCATATGTGCCAGGCATCACCATACATGCCTGTCTATAAGTTGTTTGACTTAGTAATATTTCCTGTATCAATGTAAAATAACAACTCTGCCTGAAAGGAAGTTTTTTTTAAAGAGTTGGTTTTGAGCCAGAGGAGAGTGGTCACAGCCCAGGAGCGTGGGTCCTGAGTGGAAAGTCCAGGGCAGTGGAAGCCACAAATCAATAGTTCCCCCTGTGGTGATTTAACTAATGGTCCACTTGTAATGCCCAGCTGAACTGAGTCAGCGCAGTGCCGGGTGTGGAGGGTCCACCTGAGGATCATTGCCAACAGCATAAAAGGAGAACTGGAGGGGACGAGGAGTGCTGTTGGTTCTCCTGGAGAAGCTTGTCATGCTGGCTTCTTGATGTGAACTTGGCTGTTCTCACTGTCAGAGGAGCTCGGGACCTCGTCGCTGACATTGGCTGTGGTACTTTTCAGGGAGGTTCTCAACCTTACCTTGCGCGTCGCTTCCTGGCTCCAGTGCAGACCCCTCAGCCTGCTGGTACAGATCCTTCATCCCACTGGCACAGACTTTCTAGCTTCCACCACTGACCTTTGGGCCTTCCCAGTGCAGATCCGTGAAACAGATTTGCATGAGACTTGTCGTGGGCTCTGGGCCTCCCGCTGCACTCATGCAGAGCCTTGCCACGGGATCCAGGCCCTCAGCTGGATTCTTTGGGTCTCTAGTGTGTGAACAGATCTCTCGCACTCCCCTGCACTTGACTTTTTTGGGTGAATATTATAAAATAATCCTATAAAGTATGTGTCCTGTATTAAATCTATTCCCTTGCAAACCCTGCCTACAACACTGTCCATATTGATGTTTCTTCCCTACCTTCACTCCAAAATCTCTTTATAAGTTAAGCTAGTTGACCAGGTAATGGAACCAGCATGGCAAAATGAAACTCCAATTTTTTCTAGAGACAAGTAGCCTCTCTAGACATCCTCAGACCCAGGGCAGAAGCCACCTCCCCTCCTTGGCTCAGGTCCACATGTGGACAGACATACAGGCAGCAGGCTCAGGAGGTCACAGGGTTTATCTCCACAGGAAGGGAGGAATGAGTGATGGGGGGCCTCCCATCTCCTGGTACCCCCCACCTTGTCTTTGGGAAAGGACTCCCACCATCCAGACACAGTGAAGTGACCTGGGCACAAGTGCTTTTCCCATCGGTACCAAGCTCACTTGAGATAAAGCCTTTTGCTTCTCACCAAAAGCCATGGCTTCCCTCAGTTTGGTTAGCAGAGAAAAAATGGCCCTGGTGGTGTGGACCCAAGTAGCCAGGACCAGTAAGGGGCAGAAACCTGGCCTGATGGTAAGGAAACCAATTCAGAGAATGCAAAGGATGTTTTTAGGCAAAACAGCTCAGGTCACCCATCCCAAGGACACCTCTGACCTGGCCTGCATGGGCCTCTCTCTAACTGCACCTGGTAAAGCCCATCCCTACCTCTAGGGACAGATGTCCGAACCACTCTCCTCTGGGGACTCCAGACTCCTCTGGTGACATGCAGCTACAGCAGTGTGGGGAGAACTCCCTGCAGGAGTCAGGCTTGATCTTTAGCCTCACAGCATAGGGCTGGTGGAAGCTAGAGGTGGCCAAGCTTAGCAATGCATTCCTGAGCTTTGCTTCAAAGTCTCAAGGACACTGAGTCAGATACAGAGTGAAGGTAGTGGCTGTGCAAGGGACTACACAGATTCCGGTGACAGCAGCCTGACCAGAAGCACTCCCTCATTAAACAACAGTTTCCTCAATGACCAATAGGCTAATAAAAAAATCAGAAGGGAAATTTAAATTTTTTTGAGACAGAGTCTCACTAACTAAGTTGCCCAGGCTGGGTTCATACTGCAGTCCTCCTGCAAAAAGCACTGGGATTATAGGCATGTGCCACTGTGCCCAGATAAAAATTTCCTGCAACAAATGAAGATAAGAATTTAACATACCAAAAGCTATGGGTTATAACAAAAGCAGTATTAAAAGGAAGTTCATAGCACTTAGTGCCTGCACCAAAAGAATGATTTCATGTAACCAACTTAATGATACAATTCAAGAAACTAGAAAAATTTGAACAAATCAAACTGAAAATTATCAAGAAAAAGGAAAGACAATGTTATGGCTTGTATCAAGATGTTTCCCAAAGTATCAAGCACTCATAGTGGGTACTCTTTGGAGGTAGCTGGGTTTAGCTTAATCACATACAAATGTGATTAAGTTATGTGATAACTAAATTAGTCTATTGATTGGGTTAGCATAGTTCTGGTTGTGGATACTGGAAAGGCCCACCCTGAGTGCAGGTGGCACCCTTGTAGCCTGGGCAGAATAAAAGGAAAAGACTGCTTGTCACTGCTGCCTCCTACCTGCCCTGCCATGGACTATTTCTCCTCCATGATGCCAACCTGCCATGCTGCCCTACCTTGGAGCCAGCTGACCATGGATTGAAACCTCTACAAAAAGTGAGTTATAATAGATTTTTCCTCTTTAACTTTTGAGTGTCAGGTATTTTGTCCCAGGAATAAGAAAGTAACTAAGATAGAATCAAATAAGAGATAAAAAGAAGACATTACAACCAGTACTACAGGAATACAAAGGCTCATTTGAGCTTATTATGAGGAACTATGTGCCAATATAATGGAAAACCTAGGAGAAAGGGATAAATCTCTAGACATTCATAACCTACCAAAATTAAACATGAGGACACAGAAAAATCACAGCAAGCCAATGACAAGTAATGAGATTGTCAGCAATTTTTTAAAGTTCTAACAAAGAAAAGCTGAGGGCATGAGAATTTCACTGAAAATTTTACCAAACCTTTAAGAACTCATGCCAATTCTTTTCAAACTACTCCAAACTACTGAAAGGAAGGGAACCCCTCCAAATCTGCTCTAGGAGAAGTATCAGCCTTGGATAAAAACCACAGAAGAACACAACAAAGGAAAAACCACAGGTGCAAATATTCTCATGAAAATACTAGCAAATTAAATCCAATGGCACCTAAAGAAACTATACAACCTGATCGAGTGAGACTTGTCTCAGAGATGCAAGGATAGTTTATTATATGCAAATCAATGAAACATCAAATCAACAAGATGAAGGGAAATCATAGGATCATCTTGACTGATGCTAAAAAAGCATTGCCAAGACTTAACATCTTTTCATGACAAAAACCCTCAACAATCAGTTTAGAAGGAACCTACCTAAATAGAATAAATATGAATTATGGTAAACCCATAGAGCGCATCATTCCAAAAGGGAAAATCTCAAATTGTTTCCTCTAAGGTCAGAAAAAAGACCAGGATGTCCACAGTTACCGCTCTAACTCTTGAGGTATTAGAAGTCTGCCAGAAGAATAAGGCAAGAGAAAGAAATGAAGGACTTCCAGGTAGAAAAGGAGAAGGTCAAGTTATCCTGTGTGCACAAGTCATAATTTTACAACAAGAAAAAGCCATAAACTGTGAGAACTAATAAATGAAGTCAATAACATTGCAGGACATAAAAAGAACATCAAAAGTCAGTAGGTTTTACACACCTATAATGAAATTGCTGAATAAGAAAACAAGAAAGCAATCCACTCACAATAGCTACTACCTAGGAACAAATTTAACTAAAAACATGAGTAATATCTAAAATGAAAAGTAAAATGCATTAGTTGAAGACCAAAAAAAATGAAGAGATACATCATGTTCATAGAATAGAAGAACTAATGTTAAAATGTCTATACTATGCAATGCATTTTATAGATTCAGTGCAGTTCCTGTCAAAATACCAATGACATTCTTCAGAAAAATAGAAATGCATCTTGAAAAAAGTTAAGTGTGTATTTTACTGTATATCAGCAAGCTGACTCCTGAAAAGTAAGCCAAGAAAAACCATCACTAATGTCCAAAAAAGGTGAGTTTTACTTTGTACAAATTATACATACATAAATTTGACCTTAAAAGTAAAAAAAAAAATCATGTAATAATCGGTACCAACCATTGTTTTATTTATTCTTTAAATTTGAAATGATTACTGGTTTTGATATATGCAAAAATTTTATGCTACACAGATATTCAAAGCCAGTAAACTCTTTCACATAAAATCCAAACTTTGCTCCTACCTTGATAAATGAACTGAAAAACATTTTTTCACTGCTTTACATATTAGAAATAAGTGAACTCTTCAAGTGGTCACCAAATGACAGAACTGACTCGAGCTCATCATCATATTTACAAACACTGTGCCACTGTGCTTTATTTAGAACCAACTGTCACATGTGGATTGCTGAGGATGGGCTTGATGTGAACTCAGGATGGGCTTCAGGATATGAACTTGAGGATGCAGGAAGCAAAGCAGGCTCAAAGGATTCTGGACATTCATGAGCAGACCCAAAACACATGTGCGAGGCCTGGCAGTACAGTGGTTAGGGCTCCTGCCTAGCATGCCTGAGGCATGGGTTCCATGGAGAGAGAGACAGATGAAAGAAAGAGATAAAGAGAGAGAAAGACAGAGAGGGAGACAGAAACAGAGACAGAAAGACAGAGACAGACAGAGAGATGGAGAAACTTGACAAGGGCAAAGTCTCGAGTTCAATTCCCAACACCAAAAAAAAAAAAAAAAAAGACAGAGCTAGAGAGACAGACACAGACAGAGAAATTATTTAAAAACAAAAAAAAGCATACAGCAAAATCTATGCGCGTATTGGTTCTGCCTCCAGAAATGAGAGTTTCCAATTAACTGCCACACCAAAAGCTATTATTTCTCAAGGCTAAATGACAACCACCTGCTGAGGGGAAGCATGAATGTAATATATGAATACAAGTGTAGCAGCTGACATAAACACAGATGTGTGCGACATTTTGTGCTAGCATGTGGTCACATGTATATGTGCACATCAACAGTAATGGTGGCAACAGCTTAAGACTCAGGCCAGACTGTCTTCAGGAGACCACATTTCATCCTCCAAGTTCTTCAGATTCCAACACACGCAAATCTTCCTTTCTCATGTGGCTTCTTTCACTGGGTACATCCTCCTGGTCCAATGTCTTTTTCTTTTGACAGATGGAAGAATCTCCTTTTCTTTCTTTTCTTTCTTTCTTTCTTTCTTTCTTTCTTTCTTTCTTTCTTTCTTTCTTTCTTTCTTTCTTTTTGTACCGGGGATTGAACTCCTGACCTCGCACTTGCTAGGCAGGCACTTAAGCCACTGAGCTAAATCCCCAGCCAGAATCTCCTTTTCAAGACCCAGTCACATCCCCCTCCAGGCGGTGTGGAGACATCTGTGGGCTGGGCCTGTTAAAGGGTTCAAATCCTTGTCATGTATCTCTTAGTGCTTTGAAAATCATTCCCTGGCTTCAATTTCCCTGCAGTTTTCTGACCTCAGTCTTTCCAAATTTCCTGAGTTGAGGATTCATGATAAGACTCCCTGAGAGCACAGACTGTCGCAAGTCACAGTTTGCCCATGGCCTCTGGTTGGTCCCACACTAAGGTTGTTTTTCTTGCTCTGGACAAAGAGGCTGGACCTCGCCTTGCCTACCCCACTGAGGGTCATGTGAAGAGGATGGCCCCTTCTCCCAGGACTCTGTTGGCTTTGTAGCTCAAGGGACCTGACACATGGGGACAGGAGCCAGCCCCTGCAAACAAACCCACTGTCAGAGTAAACTCCTGGAAATGTACTGGTTAATTCTCACTGGAGGCTTCCCCAGTGCTGGCCACACAGCTGGCCTATTTTGTGTTGTCTGAGGACTTTTGGACCATTTTATCTATCCTTCATCTGCTGATAGATGTGGGTTGAGGCAAGTCTGTGCAGATGCCCCTGCCACGTGCCAACCTCACTTTCCAGCCTGTTGCCAGGGGTGGGAGAGGCGTCAAGTGCCAGTTCTAGTGTCAGTTTTCTGGGGAATGCTGCACTGCTCCCCACAATGGCTGCTCTTACACAAGTCCCCTTGAGTGTAATCGGCCTGTCCTCCACATACACCTCAGCACTTGTTGCTTCTGTCCTTTCCACAGTTTCTGTCATAGTCAGGGTGGGGCAATTCCTCATTAGGGTTGGGTTCGTGTTATGCTGAAGATTCTGATGTTCCTGACCATTGTCACCTCTTCCATAAAGAAATGTCAGTCAGGTCCATCAAATATTTTTCACTGGATTCTGAATATTCCCACCACAAAGAAATGAGAAATGTTTGCAGTAATGGATTTGCTAAATGCCCCAATTTGGCCATCAACACAAGGTATATATGTGACAAAACATCACACTGTCACAAAAGTACACACACCTACTACATGTCAGATAAAGACAGAACAGAAACCAGATGCACACCATGGCAGATGCAGTGTGGGCTGTGAGAACACTGCGGCCCCAGGCAGGGTCCATCCCTACCAGGAACTATGCCCCCCACCCCTCAGTTACATGACTTAAGCAAATAACAGACACTCTGTCCTCCCAGGAGCCTCAAGGAGGAGGGAATGTGGAGCTAGAGTCCATTTAGAAGGACAAAAAAATACCCAAAAGAGGACACAGGGTCTCCCAGGGAAGTGTCTGACAAATGCAGGAAGCATGTCACAAACGGCAAGGTAAGAAACAGTGCCGGGGCTAGGGTTAGCTATGCTAGGTTTTTCTAAAGAAAAGGAACACTTTTGAACAGGAAATAAAAAATCACGTAGATGAATTTTAAAAATTAGTCTTTAAAATGAGTTAACAGAGAAATATACATCACAGTTTTATCACCCATCAGACAAAAAAATAAACCACGCACCGCCACCCAGGGCAGACAAGCAACCGTGGCCATGGGGCGGCCTCCACAGCATTCCAAGCTCTGTGTGCAGGGTACCAGCGCTGCCCACTCAAGCTGGTAATAGCACAGCTGCCAAACCTTACAGGGCAAGAAGCCTCACTGGGGTTAGCACAGGGACAGCGCAACAAGAGTAGCACAACACTGACCCACAGGGGGAGCTGCCTTACAGGACCATAGTGGGCCCCATGTGCCGAGAGGGGGTGGGGGTTGCAGAGGATCTGAGACCTGATGGAGGGAAGCTGCAGGGGGCGGTGGCCTCTGGGATGCTGTGTGATCTGAGCCCTGCAGCCAAAGCCAGTGTCCCCTGGGGTGACTGTGGGGTCCTGAAGTGTGGCTGCTTAGGTGTTGGGGCAGCCACAGAAGGAAGACCAAAGCCCCTTGAGGAGCTGCCCTCATTTCCACCCTTTCTGCCTCCTCCTCTAGTGGACAGGGAGCAGAAGGTGGGCAGGTGACCTGCAGAGGGGCCAAGGCTGACAACATGCACCCCTTGGCAGCTGGAGACACAAGACAGAAAAGCTCTTTGCCCCAGCCCCCAGAGACCAAGTGCAAGTGGCTCATCACAGCCAGACACCCCCAGTGGCCTTGATGGCCACAGCCAAGGTCATGTTGCCCACCCCAGCCCCTTCCCAGGGTTCATCATCCCAAAGAGAGGAACTGGCATCAGTGGAGCCCTGAAGCAAGCAAACTTGCCAGTGGCAGAGCACCTGTCTGCTGCCTTCCTGCAGTGCCAGCACTTGGAGTAAATTGGGCCCAGGGGGGCCCAGGCTGCAGAAGGAAATAAAACGCTGGCACTGTTCATTAAAGCTTCAACAGGAGCTCACTTTAGGAGTCTGCAAAGCACAGGAGAACTAATGAGACTGGCCTGCCCCCAGCCCTAGCAGCCCAAAGGCTGTGCAGGCGCTAATGAGATCCCCTCAATTAACACAGGTTTGCTTTCTTTAACAACAATCTGCAAACAGAAGTGTGGCATTCTGGGATCCTGCTCTGCAGAGAGACAGTGCAGGGTTCTTGGAGAATCTCTTTTTTATGGAACACTAGCTTTCAGCTGGGAGGAAATAAATTGGGCAGGAAAATGTTACAGCATGCAGTAGTTCAACAGATTCCCATGAAAACACCTTCCCCAGGGTGCAGCCAGGCCATACAGATCACTGACTCACAGGTAGACAGGAAAGGCATGGAGCAGCCACCCAGTGACCTGAGCCAGCACTAAGAAGATGCTATCTGAGCAGGCATGGCCATGGTGCCCAAGAGCTGGTACCAGGGGCACCGCACCGAGGGTACCATGTGGGCAAGCTCCAGAACCCAAGATATGGGCCAGACATAGGCCGCTAGCTGTCTTAGGGTTCCTGGTACCCCCAGGAAACTGCAAGTGTAGACACATAATTCTTAAGGGGTGTCCCTGGGAGCTGGTCCAGGACTCTGAGACTTGGGATCAGGCCCAGGTAGGCACACTGGATAGTCCCTTCCAGTGCCTGCTTGAGCTCATGGCTGAGAGAAAAGTCACCCCTCACTGACGCCTGCACAGAGGGTCCCAGAATCAACCAGTGCAGTTGGGATAGTGCAAGGGATTAGGCTCTGTGATAGACTGATGGGGACCAAGCTAAAGGCCTGCAGTCACCAGTCAGACGAGGCAGGTGAGACAGGTATTGACTTACTCCAGGAATAGGAAGGTTTCTGCCAAAGGCTGCAGTGTTGTGGCTGGGTAGGACAATATCCCATAACCCAGTGCTCCTAAGGCAAGATAATATCTATAGACAACACAAAGCAAACAAGTACCCAGGTGTAGGGAAGGACCTTAACTTGCTTCCTTTGTGATACCAGACTTGTTCCTCATTCTACAACCTCTTTCTTACTGCAGCACCCTGGCTGTTCCAGGGGGAGGTCACTTCCCTCCCCTGCCTTTCCACTGGCTAACAAAGTGGGCCAGCCCAAGAGGTCTTGTCTTTCCCAGCTTGAGGCACTGACTGCCCATCTCCCTGAACCTGCACATTTCTCTTTGTCTTTCTTTATCCATCTCTGTACACTCCCCACCCCCAAGCAACCTGTGGTCTGATCAGCCCTCCCTCGCTCCATAAGAGGGGTGGAGGTGGTGAGCTCCCCATCCCTGGGGGATTGAACAGAGCTGAGGCAGCATGGGGATTACAGGGACTCAAGTCAGCTGGTGAAAGGCAACCTAGTGCTTGAGCAGCCTCCTGGCCAGACATGGAGTGAGGACGACATGGAAGTTCACTGCAGGATCCAGGGCTAACATGGGGGCATGGAGTGACTCTCCCAGCTCCCCAGGGGAGGCTGGACATGTGTATAATAAAATGTGCAGAGAAATATCAAATGAAGAACTGGGTGGAGAGGTAGCCTTCCAACCCCAGGACAGGGATCCTCAGATACAGATGGTAACTGCCACTCCCCGAGGCCAGCCCTGCAGATGGAAGGACACCCCAACCACCTTCCTAAGGGAAAAAGTGAAATCCACTCTAAACACAGCTACACAGAGAGGAGCTTTGCTCAAAAGAGGTCGCCCAACTTCTCCTCTGCCATTTGCTGGCCACAGGGAGCTCCCAGCCTGAAAGGCCCCAAACTCACTTCCTCTTGGTGTCAGCCAGGCCTTTCATGCTGAACAGTGACACACAAAGGGAAAGCCCAGCTCCAAAGGTGCAGGCAGAGAGGGTTCTGGGGAAACTGGCAGTAGGGAGCCTCAGGGCAGGTTTGCGCCAAGGCCTGCATCTCTGGGACTCCTTTCCAGCTGGCTGCCCTCGCTGGTGATATAGAAGAATGAAACTCCTGACTTACTATGTCCGCAAGTTTGTGTTCTCTAAAATTGAAGAATGAATCTTAGGAACAACAGAGGTTAAGAGGTTAAATATATTTATTGAGAGAAAGAAAGCTTCCACCTGAAGAGAGACAGAAGGGGTCCCGAGTGGGTTGCCCAAGACTCTATCTTTTTCAAGGACTTTTATAGAGTAAAACCATGGGTTTAAGGTGGGGAAAACTGGGAACTCACAAGGCAGATGGGCATAAGGTGGGATATAACTATAGTTAGCCACTAAGATTAATAGTTTAGGAAAAACTGATTACGTTAGGAACAAATGGGAAAGCAAGTCACATAGGAAGCTGGCATTCCTAGAGCTGTGACCTTTCCTTGAGGGGGATGGGATAGTGACTCTAGGCTTTCTCAGGATGATAAGGAACTAATTAGAATATCAGTTTTTAGGATATGGATGCATTTGTTTGATCTTTTGTCTTGAGGCCTGGCACACAGCAGGAGGTATCTGTCTCCCCCACAGTTGTAAGGTATTTGCACATGGCTCCTTTGAGGACCTAGCCTTGTCTTACTGCCTATCATATTTCTAATTAATTCGGCTGCCTGCAACAATCCCCACTCTGAAGAAGTAACCCAAACTGCTGTGAGGGGGTAATGGGCAGATGACTGAGCTAGCTCCTTTAGGCTGAACAGGGTAGCAGTTGTTGAATGGCAGTCAGAGGTACTTCTGCAGAGATCCTGTCTAGAGGCCCTTGATAGACACCAAGCATTTTCATCTTGGGTATGTGCACCGCTTTAAGTCTGGAGGAGACAAAGAAACAGTTAAGTATGTGTGGACCAAAGAGTAAAATCAATAAGACAATTATGAGTATAGTTAACAAAGCTTCTCACCAAGAGAAACTAGAATTAATTTCTATAAAAATAAAATCCAGGGAATTTTAGAATCTGACATGTCATTAATTTGTTATCTAATATCTTGAATAATTACTGAGATATTAGCAGAAGAATCAAGAATGTATACATAGCATTCAGTTTTTACAGTTGCACTAGTGACCCCCTGTGCTGCTGTTAGAACATCTAATACCATCTGATTTTGAAGGACAGCCTGTAATAAAAGATCATCTATCTCCTTATATTTTATAGGAGATCTTTTGGCTGTTAAGTAATTTTTTTCCACATGGCTGCATGAGCATGTAATACTAGGAAAGTATGCTTAGAATCAGTATGAATATTGGCCTTTTGTTCCTTGCTAAGTTGTAAGGCTCTGGTCAGAGCTATGAGTTCTGTTAGCTGAGCACTAGCTCCAGGTGTAAATGAGGTGCTTTTAAGAGTATGGTGTAAAGTTATGATTGTATATCCTGTCTTTCTTTTTCCATTTTTCATGAAGGAGCTTCCATCACAGAAGAGGGTTAAATCTGGGTCAGTAATCGGGGTACCTAATAAGTCTTTTTTGGCTGCAGATGTATGAAGAATTACCCATTCACAGTCATATTTATCAATCTCAATTTTTCCTCCTGTTCTGGCAAGAAGATGGTGGATTTAAAGAAGAACATGTCTTTATTTGAATGGCTGGTCCTTCTAGAAGTAGAGCCTGGTATTTAAGAAGTCAGTTGTCAGACTGGCACACAGCCATAGACTCCCCTTGGAAGAAAGGAGTCCTGCTACACTGTGAGGTGTATATACAATGAGATCTTTGCCTAAAGTCAGCTTGATTGCCTCTGGCAATAAGAGAGCTACAGCTCTAAGGCCAGCAGGCTATCCCTTTGTTATAATGTCTAAGTCATTTAGATACCCTATAGGTTGTTGAGCAAGTCCTCAATGTTGTGTGAGCACTCCCAAAGCCATGCCTGGCCTCTCATCTACATATAAATTAAAATGGTATCCTGTGGGTAGGTTCAGGGCAGGGACACTCAGAAGTGCTTAAGCTTCTGGAAAGCAGCTTGGGAATCAGGTTCCCAGCATAAAATATGGGTATCTGCCTTTTGGGTCTCTTTTATAAGTTGATAGAGGTCATGCAATTTTCCCATATCCGGGTATCCAAAGGCACAAAAGCCCGTAACTCCTAGGAATCCCCTTAGCTGTTTTAGAGTTTTGGGCTATGGGAAGGAGAAAATGGGTTTAATTTTTTTTCCTAGCTTTTGGGTACCTTTGGATATAATGAGGCCTAAATATTTTGCTTCAAGACAGCAAAGTTATGCCTTAGACTTAGAGGGTTATAACCTCTGTCTGCTAGAAAATTTAGCAGAGCACAAGTGCCTTGGCTACAGAGCTCTTCAGAGGGGTCACATAACAGTATGTCATTTACATATTGTAAGATCGTGACCTGGGAAAACTCAAAACATGCCAAGTCATGGGAAAGCACTTGTCCAAAAAGATGTGGACTATCTCTGAACCCCTGGGGGAGCACAGTCCATGTCAATTAAGATGCTTGGTCCTGTGGATTTTCAAAAGCAAAAAGAAACTTGAGAATCTGTATGTAAAGGGATATAAAAGAAGTCATCTTTTAAATCTAACATTGAAAACCATCTGGCATCTTCTGGGATCTGAGAAAGCAGAGTGTATGGATTGGGTATCACAGGTCCTGTACCAACCTCCATTTCCCATTGGGTTTTTGAATTCCCAAGATTGAAGTATTGCACAGACTATTACAGGGCTCAAGTAAGCCTCCTACCCTTAGATTGTCGATTATAGGTATTAATCCTTCTTAACTTTGGGTCTTAAAGGATATTGTCTCTGATGAGGAAAAATAGTAGAATCTCTGAGGTGTATCTGTACTGGGGCAGCTCTTACTGCCCTATTTTACCTTTAGTTGCCCATACTTTAGGATTTATTTTTGTCTCCACAAGGGGAAGGCACCATACCTGACCTGGATGCATATATATCACAGTACTTAAACATGATAAAATATCTTCCTAAGAGAGGAACTGGACTTTCAGGCATAATCAAGAATGAATGTGTAAAAAGAAAACCATCCCAGTTATAGTCTAAGGGTTATGAAAAGTAGAGAATTACCTCTTCGCCAGTGACTCCTTTCACTGAGACGTGGCAACTAGAAGGAAGGCCAGGATTGAAAAGAAGCACAGAGAGGCTTGCGCCAGTATCCAGCAATAGGCTGGCGTTTTTTTTCCCCCTCTATAGTCATGATTCCCTGGGGCTCCTCTCTGGAGATAACAGTCCGGCCAGAGGGAGAGAGCAGCGAGTGTCCTTGGGCCCTTTAGTCCTGCTGGACCAACTGATAGGATGGGTCTGAACCCTGAGTTCTTGGCCTCAGAGGGCAGTCCGACCTCCAGTGGTCACCTTTTGTCCCTCTTAAGGTGATCTGGCTTGTGGCAGAGATAGCAGGTCTGCGTTGTCTTTGAATTCTTCTTGGAGCCCTGAGAATCAGACTTAGGGTCTGTTTTTCTTAAAGCTGCAGCAAAAACAGCCGCTTGTTCTTGGTCTCTTTGTTTTTTCTCCTTGGCCTCATTATGGTTATAAAATACTCAGGAGGCAACTTTTACTAAAGTATCAAGTAAACTATTTAGAGCAAAAGCCATCTTTTGTAACTTTTTAAATAATATCTGAGGCTGACTGTGTAATAAGCATATCTTTAAGGATAATTTGTCCCTCTATTGAATCAGGATTTAAAGAAGTATGTTTTATCAATGCCTCTCGTAATTGATCTAAGAAGGCAGAAGGGTGTTTCTTACTTTCTTGTTGAATAGCTGATAACTTAAAATAATTGAATGGTTTAGTTTTCACTCTTTTAAAAAATACACATGTCTGGAATTGTTTTCTAATCCAATCACCCATCTGGTTGCTAGTCCAGTAAGGGTCTTGCATAGGGACTCCTTGTGCTCCAGTGGGAACTGGTGGTTCCCCTGGCTGTTGACCTTCTGGCCTTTTAAAATCAACAATATGATATTCATCTCCAAAAGCAACAGCAGCTTGTAATGCTGACTCTCTCTCACTAGAAGTCAATGTTTGATTTAAGAGTAACATCTTTTCAGCCTAGCTCATAGGTCTGAGTAAATCTTCTAAAGACAATGTACTTATCAGGGTCATCTGAAAATTTTTTCAGTTCTAGTTTAATTTGCTTTAAACCACTGAGAGAAAGAGACTTATGAATGGGAGTGGTCTCATAAGGATTATAGTTATACTTGGAGCATAGATAAGAATTATCTTTTAATGCAAAGAAAATTTTAACAATGTAGTTCTAACCATTTTTTTCTTTCTTACAATATGATTTTGGTTGTAAAAGAACATCATGATTAATGCTTCCCTCTGTATTCCGCTTTGGCTTTAGGGGGTAGATAGGCCACGCATTCCTGCAAATACCAATTGTCTCTTTTTCAACTTGGAAGGGTCAAACATCTTTCATTGCCTAAGAGTGCATTCCAAAGGAGTAAGGGGCTTTAGCATTGTGTTGGTCATGTCTGTAATATAGAAGCAAGGCATAAATATGAAACCTTTTTATACTTGAGAATTTAACTCAGGACTTTTCACTGAGCTATGAATGATATTGAGCTAGCTAGTTATGCAAACAAAGGAAATAAAACAAGGCATCCATTTTTATTCCTATTTGCTAAATATTCCCTAGGCCTGGATTGACACTGCTCCAGAGCAGGTAGATTCCATCTGGAGAGAATGGAAGATAGATTTAGTCAGCCTATCCACCCTCGGCCTGACGCACCATCCTATCTTCTCAGATAGCTCATGAACTTTGTTTCCATAAGGAATGCTTTTTGTAATAAACTCCTGCTTTTGTTTATCACAAAAAGGTGGGCTAAAGCATTTCTGTTCTAGGAGATTCCCTCAGAAATAGAGACAACAAAATAAACCTAAGAAACTTTGCCCTGGGCCCTCTGGCAAATTCTCCAAGGTACTTATATGTTCTCTAATTATCTAGGCAATCTTTTCTAGTGGAGGGACATGGCTATGTTTTACTTAAATTTTTATATGGTTGAAGCTCACAGGTTAAACTTATGAATTATCAACTAGCAGCCACATTTTAAATTAGAAAAAGGCACATCAATTTTCTAGGCACACAGAAAAGCCTATTTACTCTTAATTAACATATGTAAGGCACAAATGTAAATCCTTTTCTACTACCTGCTGTGAAATGTAAATAATTGTTGTGCAAGCTATCTCAGTCTTATCTCTGAAGGGGGGGTAGTCTAAGTGATCTGAAAATCCACTGAAAAGTTTAGAAATAAGCATGATAGAAAAGTGGAGATTTTTAGTGGTCATGAGCAAATGTCCACCAAGGGCCTTTTGGGTGTCCACCAGAGAGTTGCCCCAGCCAGGAACCCACAGTTCTCAGTTTTTATTGGCTCAGATAACCAGAGGTCAGTCTCCAGAAAGGAATCTAGCTGACTGTCTGGTCAACATTGCGTTGACTCCATTGGACACTGGCTTCAATGGGGATTCACCAAACAGATGCTAGGAAACCTGTCCTCTGCTTTTGAGGGTGGAAGCTGCTATAAGAGCGATTAATTAGCTGGCAGAGTAACCACTATTTGTCAAAATTCTATAAGGGAGAGTTAAAAGCCTGAGCAAGATCATTACCTATTGCTCTGTGAGTTTACAATAAAGGTTTTAAAGTTTACAACTTGAGAGATTGGAGAGCCTCCTTATTTTAAATGTGTTTAGGTCCCATATGTGTGCTGCTTCTAGGGATAGCTTTTTTTCACTGTCACATGAAAGCTGGTTCTCCCCACTGTGTCTCATGTTTAATCTCCAAAGGAGATTTGCCCAGAACACAGAGCTGGGACATGGCTCTTATGTGTGTTCTCCTGGATGGGCACAATTTCCATCAATGTCTCATCTGACCCAGAGACAGGGTATGTGTCCTTTATCTAAGATGACTTCCCTGTCTTTGGCATTAGCAAATGCTCATTTTCTATGGGTTTAACTAAGAAGGAAAAGGTTTGAATAGTCTAGAGTTCTTTCTGACTTTACATGCCTTTATAAGGAAAGTACAAAATGGGAAATAAGTAGAGGTAAAGTGAAAGGAAGGAAACTGAAACAGAACAAGTTTGATACTTCCTCTAGTGTACAGAGGAGGATCAGAGCCAGTCTGTCTCAGTGAAACCTGTCCTCCAAGTCTTCAAGACCGGCCAACAGCCTAGCACCGCTTAAACGGCGGAAGGAGTCCCGGTTTTTATGTATGCATGTATATTTTCTAGGTCTGAACTAGATTTCCATTTAAGAGAACCATTATTACAGAAGTTTACATTAAAGCCTGTCAGAGGTGTTCTAATATTTTCTTTAGTGCTATTGTCTAAATACAGTCAAGCAAGGAGTACCGGTAACTTTAGCAACTAATTTAAATTTAACATGTACAAGAACAAAATAATAATAACATACCGTTACAGAAATATCATAACTTTATAAATTTTACATGTTTTAACTTAGATTCACATTATTTTAATAAAACTATATGAGACAATGGGCAAATAGTAAGCAATTATCACAAGTAGTTATAAACAACTAGCAAAGACAAAGCAAAATTCGAAGCATAAAATTTGTTACCAAAATGAGTCCCAGTCCAGAGTCTATGAAGCAAAAACAAACTCTCACCTCTGTCCAGTGATCTTGATGGAAGACCTCCAAATGGTATAGGGGAATGAAGCTCCTGACCTACTATGTCTGCAAATTTGTGTTTTCTAAAATTGAAGAATGAATCTTAGGAACAATGGAGATTAAGAGTAGAAGATATTTTTTTAAAAAAAAGAGTAGAATATATTTATTGAGAGAAAGCAAGCTTTCATCTGAAGAGAGACAGAAGGGGTCCCAAGTGGGTTGCCCAAGACTCTATCTTTTCCAGGGACTTGTATAGAATAAAACCATGGATTCAAGGCAGGGAAAGCTGGGAACTCACAAGGTAGATGGGCATAAGGTGGGATATAACTATAGTTAGCCAATAAGATTAATAGTTTAGGAAAAATTGATTATGTTAGGAACAAATGGGAAAGCAAGTCACATAGGAAGCTGGCATTCCTGGAGCTGTGACCTTTCCCTGAGGGGAATAGGATAGTGACTCCAGGCTTTCTCAAGGTGATAGGGAACTAATTAGAATATCAGTTTTTAGGATGTGGATGCATTTGTTTGATCTTTTGTCTTAAGGCCTGGCCCACAGCAGGAGATGTCTGTCTCCCCGACAGTTAGTTGTAAGGTATCTGCACTGGCTCCTTTGAGGACCTAGCCCTTTCTCACTGCCTATCATATTTCTAACTAATTTGGCTGCCTGCAACACTGATACCCAGGAGGCCACCGGCCACAGCCACATGCCAAGTGGGAAGCACAAACACCAGCCCCAGTCCCACCCACAGGAGGGCAGGACACAGCAGGCACAAGAGGGTGGGGCCACCCTTCCCTCCACCCTGCCCAAGCCCCTTGCACTGGCACCATCAGAGCCACTCAGGTACCTGCAGCACACCCATAGCTGGGCCTAGTCTCGAAGGCAGCAGACAGCAGTTGCTCCCACAGGTGATGGCAGGGAGGCTGAGACCTCAGTTCCTCCACAACCTACTGCAGGCAGAGCACTTCCCAGAAATGCCAGTCTGCCTGTCTTCCTCTTCCGATGATGTGACAAGGACTCAAAAATGAAGAGAGGGTCTGCTTCACTCCCCCTCTTGAACCTGGGTGGGCTGGGATTGTGTCAGAAAGGACACTGCCAGGTCAGTGAGCATTTACAGTATAGACACATTGCATTTATCCCCCCTCGAAATGCCTCCCCTCACACAGACACACTCACCGGTGCTCTTCTGCAGCAGCTATGGAGCCCCCTTCCCAGAGCATCATCAGCTGCACAATCCTGGATGCCTCAACATCCTGAATCCATTCAAAATGTTTCCTTCCCTAGGTCATTTTGACTTTGGGACAGAGCCAGAAGTCACACAGTGCCATATCTGATGAATAAGGTAGATGAAGACAGAGTCCTGGTTTTAAGAGGCTGTCTTTCCACCTGTTGGACAGAGCCATGCAGTGGCATCCACAGGATTTTTGATCACACTTCAGAAAGACACTCAGAAAAGAGAACACCAGAGCTGCTTTGGAGAGTGGCAGGAACAAGGGGCTGAGTGCATTCGAAGTCAGGGGAGGATTCTGAGAGAGATCTGTGGCAATGTCTTTAACTGTAACTTTTAAAAATGTAAACATCCAACATATATTTTAATTATGATTCATATGTGACTTTGAAGGTTGTCACAAAGATGACAAGCTCCCAGCTGCAAAGGACACTTGTCCTTTGCACTGGCCACCTCACTGTGACGAGTAGTGTGGCCCTGGGGATGAATGCTTTCCCTCCATGCTGGGCTGGCTTTCACATCTTCCCTATGGCCATGTTACCTTATAGAGACCAGGTCCCCACCCTAAACATCCCTGATCCCTGCTGCAAAGTGGAGATGATGAGGCTCTGGGCTGTCACTCCCAGGGTGTCCAGATGGTCCTCTGGGCAGGGGCCAGGACAGCCCAGCAGCTCAGAGACCACTTCCTCAGGTCAAGACAGCTGCAAAGGGTGCAGGTGTTGGCCAAAAGTGGGAATCAGAAGTCCTGGGTCCTGAGCAAAACCTGGGAAGTACAGCCTGGCACAGTGGTGCACACCTGTGGTCCCGGAAACTTGGTAGGCTGAGTATCCCTTAACCCTGGACTTCAAGGACAGTCTGAGTAATATAGTAGACTTCATCTCAAAACAACTGAAAATCTACCAAGTGCTAACTGAAATCCCATTTTTTAGATCTCCATGCCACCGTGTGGATAAAATTCTTCCTACAAATCAAGCTGGAGGACTTGAGCTTTCACTCTACAGACACAGCAGTCAGAGGCACATGCAGAGCAGAAGGGATGTGGAGGTCACTGGCATGTCCCACCTAGTCCCTTGGCATTTGTGTCCCTCATATGGTATCTGGGATAGGAGCCCCCATGCCCCTTCTGAAAAGCACTGAGGATTCCTAGAGCACAGGCTCCCCTCTGAGGCTGGTCTGACTGCACCACTAGTAGAGGGGGTGGGGGGAATGAGGAGGAAGGGAGAGGGAGGGAGAAGAGGGTAATAGAGGGGGTGGGGAAATGGAGAGGAGGGGAGGGAAAGGGATGGAGAGCAGGGGAAGGGGAAGAGAGAGAGGAGGGCAGTAGAGGGTAATGGGGGAAGGGAGGCCTGAGGCTCAGCACAGGAGCACTACAGCAAGTTGAATTCCCATCCCAGGCAGAAACGCACAGGGAATGCACATACGCACATATACACACATGTGTACACACAGACCCAGTCTCTGCCAGCTAAACTGCACTCAGGCTGGACCCTGGCTGAGGGGGCCGCCAGCTCTACCAGCAGACCCACAGGGAGAGGAAGTTTCTGCAGACTGGGAACCACATCCCTGGGGGTAGGAACACCTTCCCCCTCGGGTCCCTCCCCATACCCACAAGTCTGTCTCTGGCCCACACCCCTATCAAGGAGGCTCTACAGGCCTGCGCCCCAGGACCCACACATCCAGGCCCTCAGGTGCAGACCTCTTTCTCTCTCTAACCCATTCCGCTCCCTCCACCACCATCCAGCCCAGGCCTCCATCCCTACCCCAGCTTGAGCTCCCACGTGTAGCAAGCCTGCCGTGGCCCCAATACACCACACCCTGCGGGCGGACAGGACTCGGCAGAGGCAGAGGGGTACCAAGACCAGGAGCAGGTGTGCCCCAGGGCAGCAGGCACCTCTTCTATGTATGAACACCACCAGGACGTGGGGGCTCAGGACCCCATGCACCTCACCAGACCCCATTTTCCCTACTCAGGGCCCTGACCTTAGCACCAGAGCCCTCAAGGAGGCTAAAGTTCAGGCCAAAACAGGCAGCCAGGAGCAGGATGTTTTCAGGCCAGAACCTGGGATTCATCTCACCACATGGTCTAGTGGTATCAGCCTCACCCAGCCTCACTCGCTTTGTGTTTGATTCTCAAAAGACCCAAAGCCCCATGCACAGCTATATAGCAGTGGCTTTGCACAGGGGGATCAGGAGCCTGGTCAGTGGGTGTCACAATGGTGCTGAGTGGCACCAGCACTGCTTCCTGCTAGGAATTCCACTACCCTCCCTGGCCCAGGGGAATCTGAAACTCTGACATGGTGCCCTAGGAGCAGGCAGGGCTGGGTGGACTGCAGGGCATCACCACAGCCACCTGCTGTGCACATACAAGCCTCTCCCTGGTGAATCCTCACTGCTGCAACCTGACCCCAAAGGTCTCCTGCCCCCATCCTTGATGACCTGGCAAACTGAGTCCAGCAACCCCAGGTTGTGAGGAGGGGCTACCTGGCTCAGGATCAGGGCATTGTCAGCTGGTGATGGTGGCCGAGCACACAGGGTGCCACACTCCATTTTGAGGTGTAGGCCTGACCACTGGCTCTGTCCTAACTTTATAGCATTTCACTGAGGAAGCCCCAGGTCCTCTCCATAGTCTTCTAGGGGGAAACTGAGGCATAGAGAGGCTGCTCTTCACCTGTGCCAACAGGGGTTAAGAATTCCAGCCCCAACTCAAACTCTAGCACTGTCCCAGGCTCCCAGGCCTGCTCCTGACCCTGGGCTGGGCTTGGGAACGGAGCTCTGCTAGGACCTCTTTTATCCCTTGCTGACACTGAGCCTGAGATGGGAAGCAATCACTCAGTCAGTCAGCAACCCCTGCTTGGTTCCTCAGAGGGCACATGCATGTCCTCTGTTCATCCCCAAGGCTTTCTGCCTGGGCCTTGAGGCCATGCAACCCAGGAGGGGAAGAGCCTAAATTGGAGGAGGGAAGTCAAGTTGCTTCTTCTGAAAAATGCTGCTCATCCCCTCTGCAGCCATTTACCGCACATGGCTCCAGGTCAGAAATCCCCTGTTGTCGCAGATCTGCCACTTCCTCCTCCCCCACCCCAGCAATCGCACCTGGAAACTTTATAAAGGAAGCGGTTGCCCTGTGGCCAATAGCTGGAGGAGAGGAGCTTCTGGTCAAAGTGATTCAGCAAGAAGCCAAACCTGCTGCAAGCACACTGCCTGCCTACCTTTAGGTACACAGGTCTGCACCTGGCAGCACCTAGGTAGCTGGCACTGCCCTCACCATGCAGGCAGCAGCACTGTTCACCGTCATCTGCCTCACTCTGGGCTCCTGCAGGCCTCCCCCAGGTAAGAGGATGTCCCTGTCACCCACTCCCTGGGGGAAGGTGGCTCAGGTCCCGCACTCCCTGGTCCTTCCAGGCCCTCGCTGGCTGGAGCCCCCAGGGGGCCAGGGCTGGGAAGAGGAAAGAGAGTGGTAGGGTGGGGAGCAGCAAGCAGTGGGAACAGGGTCACAGAGCTCTGTCCCTAGTAGGGAAGCATCCTATGTGTCCTGTGTCCCTGGGCTTAGGGCCCTGCGCAGCCTGAGACCACTCTGGGAGGGGACAGACAGGGACAAAGCAGAGACTACACCCAGGGGGAAGACTTCTCTGCTGGCTTTCTGCCCCTGAGGGTGGCTGCTCCTCTGTTTCTTGCAGTCTGCATCTGAGGGCCAGTGAGTAGGACAGGGAGAAGGAGGACAGCAGGAGGAGAAAAACAATGCTGCAGTGCCATAAACTAGGCAGGGCCAGGCCAGGTGGCTTGCCCAGCACACAGCCACATGTCCCCAGCAGCAGAAGGCTGCAGTGGCCTGGGCCTGACAGGGGACACCCCACAGCAGTCACCTTTGAAGGAGTACTCAGGGACCAACCCCTCTGGATGGCCCTGCGATCCAGGGATGGGGTGGAACAGGAGTACTGAGCATAGTGCTTCCCCATTGCTGGTGTGGCTGGAGAGAACCCCAGCCTACCATGAAGTCAGAGCCCAGAGACCCCTGGATGAGAGGCCACAGGGCAGCAGGACACTCCCAAGACAGCACAGGGACACTCTTGCACCCAGGGCCTGTGGCAGACAGATGTTCTGGGGCCACATCCTATGCACACTCCACTCCCTGGGTGTGTTCAGTGTCCCCTTCACATGCTGAGAGTCCCCAGGTCCTGGAGGACTGCATGGCAGGCAGAGAACAGGCTACCCCTCCCCAAGGTCTGTGTTTGGCTCCTAGCATGGGTTGGCTGTGGCCACGCACATGGAATGCATGGGGTGGGGGAGGGGTGCTGGCCAGGTACATGGGTGAGGGGCACTGGTGAGAGCCACAGGTAAAGAGCAGACAGGTGAGGGGTAGACAGGTCAGTGTGCACAGGGGAGTAGACAGGCAACAAGCACACAGGTGAGTCTGCACAGGTGAAGACAGATGGCACTAGGGCAGCAGGGGCAGAGAACAGGGCAGTACTCAGGCAGAGGCATAGGCCGTGTACCCTGCTGACCTGTTTATTCCTTTCTCTCAGATTTCTGTTCCCTGGATCTTAGCTTGGGTATCTGGCCAGGATCTCCCAAACCAATAAAGACTAATGACCCCAGAGTCCTCAGAGCAGCCAGGTACAGTGTAGAGCGGTTCAACAACTACACCAACGACATCTTCCTGTACAAGGAGGCCCACATCAGCAAAGCCCTGGTGCAGGTGAGGCTGGCACAGAAACTGGATGCCCCCCCCACCGCAGAAGTCTCATTCCCCCTGACCCCTGCATCCAGGGGCTTGGAGCAACCCCTCTTCCACACCTCGGCCCGGGTACTTGGCACTAGCTGCCCCACTGTGGTCCCACCACAACCTGGCTCAAACCTGCTGTCCCAGGCTGCAGAAGCTCCACACTTCCCAGTGTCAGCCATGCTCATCCCTGCCAGCATGGCCAGGTGACAGTCACAGGACAGGGAGGGAACACCTCGGGAACCACCTGCAGAGTCCAGGGACCCTGGAGGAGGCTGGCTTGGGATGGCACTCACATTCCACACATGCAGTGTGTGCAGCCAGGGAGAGGAGGTGGAGTCCAGAGGCTGTAGCTGTGTGCAGCAGCATGGCCTAGGCTGCGAGGTCTTCCCACCGTCCTTAACCACATGAGCTCAGGTGCACACCTCCTCACCTTAGGAAGTTTGCTGCCCACCACAGTGGGGGTGTCAGCAGCCCACCCCAGGGCTGTGGTCTTGCCCAGGCAAGGTGCCTAAGGTCCTCCATGGGAGGATGGGATAGGGTCCCTAGTACTTCAGTGAGGCTGGGGACTTTGTTTCACATGGTACTGGAGGGCCTGAGGCTAAATCCTGAGCAACTCTCCCTCTCCTGCTCCACAAGGCAGGAGATAAGCATGAGCAGACAGCTCCCAGGAGGGGAGCAGGGTTTAGGGCTGGGCACTCGGCAGGCACCATCCTGACACCTCAGGCTCCTGGGGCTCTGGCATGAGTCAGCAACTGAAGTAAGGGCCAGTGCAGCCTTGGCTGGTACCCTTCCAAACAAAGGCTCCAGGTAGCAGAGCTACCCTGGGCAGGATGGAGCCTGGCAGGTGGGCGGCTTGGGCACTGTGCTCCCAGTTCCTCCTCTCAGCTCAGGGGTCCCAGGCTGCAACCTCTGCCCCCCAGGTGGTGAAAGGCCTAAAGTACATGCTGGAGGTGCAGATCGGAAGGACCACATGCAGGAAGACCTCGCACCCTACTCTGGACCATTGTGACTTCCAAACCAGCCCCGCCCTGCAGCGGGTAAGCACACAAGGCCACTTTCCTGCCTACCTGGCACTCAGAAGGGGCAAGGAGGGCAGTGTCTGTTCCCTGCCTCCTCAGGTGTCAGAGACCCAGAGCCCAATGGCCTGGCTGGGAGGGTGGTGCCCAGACAGGAATGGCATGGGTCTGAGTCCCTCCTTTTTTCAGACTCTGTGGTGCTACTCCGAGGTCTGGGTCATCCCTTGGCTGCAATGGGTCCAGGTACCAGTGCTCCGTTGCCACTGACTTCGCCTCTGGATGCAGCATGTGCTGTGGACGCCTGAACTCCAGCCCCAAGGTCACAGCCCCTGCTGGCAGACAGACTTGCAGTGGCCTGGGGTGGCACATATATCCTGTCCCAGTGTCCACTAAGATCGGTTTCACTGCCACAGTGGCCCTAGAACTAGTCCTGGGATGGGTAGTACTGGGAGCCCCCACTCCACCAGGAGCCCAAGTCTATCTCCTGGTCAAGGCCGCTGGTGGAAGGTCAAGCACACTACGGATCATGACCTTTCCTGGGAAAGTGTAGGAATGAATAGAGAGCAGATGATTTAAAACAATGTTGTATATCACTTTTTCCCCATGGTCTGAGGACCAAACTTCCAAGCCCAGCCAACTTTATTTTTTGAGACAGTCTCAATATGTTGCCCAGGCTGGCCTCAATCTCCAGATCCTCCTGCCTCAGTCTGTAAAGCAGCTGGTATGAGAGCTTCATACCACTAGGTGTCACCTGTGGCCAGGAGGGCCAAGAGGGCCAGGCAAAGTCACCAGGCCCTTCCCTCAAGGTCTGACAAGTGTAGGCTGCCTCCCTGAGACTCCAGGAGCCTACCCAGGGTTCAGGTGCCCTGAAGACCCATAAGCCAGTGAGCAAGGAGCAGGGCTCCCCTGTTCTCCGCCACCTGGGGGCTGACAATTTAGATGTGAGAAGAGCACTGGATACAATCCACATCATACCTACAGGAAACTGAGCTCTCTTAGGGCTTTTCACCCAGTTCCAAATTCTCACTCATAAGAAGGCTATGCTGCCTTGTCCTCTGCACATTACTCAGGCACAGGGAGCCAATAAGCCAGCACACAAGGCCCCAGTACACCCCAGGAGCAGGGCTTTGGCCAGAGCCCTGCGGAACCCACAGTTCAGAAGGTAGTATAGGCAGAGGGCAGCCACGGCGCAAGCACAGTGAATATACCACCTGCCCTGCCAGAACCTTTCAGCTGAGCTCCATGGCCCCCACCTGTTGGGGGGAGCTTAAATCCAACCACAGCCCTGTAGCCTGCACACTGGTCAGGACCTGGCTCTCCACGCACCATCTGGGGACAGGAACTCGCTCGCCCCTTTTCACTGAGGAAGGACCCTTGACCATGCCCCCCCAACACACACCCCGGGCCCCTGTTCCAGGTCTGTGGGCAGATGCTAGGTGAGGTTCACAGACACCACCCCACCCATCATTATTACAACCCAGCATGGGAGAAATGTCCCTCCTCACCAGCCTCAGGGATACAGGACAGGGGCTGGCCAGGCTTCTGGAAGCTGCAACGCTCTGCCTCAGCAGAGCCACCCTGGAGACACTGCTCCCATGCCAGCAAGCAGGTACAGCCATGTTCGGGACCACCTACCCCTGTGCCACGCCCTGTACCATGTGGGCCCCGCCACTGCGGGCAGCCCTGGTCTAGGCGTCGCCTAACAGTAACCCCAAGGTGGAGCCAAATCCAAGTGACAAAGACACCTGGAGATAGGATTTCGACCAGTGACAGCCTGGGGTTCCATGCCACCAACCCAGCTTTATACCAACAGAGGGAATCACTGTGACACCACAGGGACACTGTGCCACTGAGGGTATCCCTGAGGAAACAGAAGGTTACAGACTCAGCTCCTAGGGCACACCAGCCTTGAGCACAAAACTGCAGCACTTCTGTTCAATGTTCACACTAACCAACCCACACACCAAGAGCTGTCCTGTGAGTGTAGTACTTTCCAGGCGGTTCCCTGCAGGGGCAGGCCAGGCCAGTTGGGGCAGGCTCTGACAAATGCCCTGTAAACCTTACTCCACCATGCCCAAAGAACACCACTGATGCCCAGGCCACCCCAAGATCTGAGCACCCCACAGCATTCTGCTGTTCCAGTTAGAGCTGCACACTGTGGCCACCTGTCCCAGCCCAGTAACATAGCATATTCCGGCTCCATGAGGACCAGCTGTGACTCTGGGTGGTCATAAACCTAGAGCTCTGGTTCCTGCCTCCTTACACACCAGGTGTCAGTGTGCACAGCCAGGAGTGGTACACAACTCTAGGCCCAATTACTCGGGAGACTAGGCAGGGGGATCACTTCAGCCCAAGAGCTGGCAACCGCCATAGGCAACACAGCAAGACCCTGTCCCTAACAAAATCTTTCAAACTATATAGCACTCTACAAGAGTAGGCTGGTAATAAAATCTCAAAGCGGTGCTGGGAAAGTTAGTAGATGAATCCTAAGTTTTTGTGACAGACAGCAGAGGCTTGTGATGAATCACCTGAGTAATTTCCAAATCACAATACCAGTCCACCTTACGGAAGACCTGTTCATGTGTGAGAAGCCCACCACGTCTCAGCTTGCCAGAGACAACACAGGAAATGACACCAGAGATGGAACCAAGATCTCAGTCAGAATCGAGATGCCTCTGCTGAAAACTGTGAAGATGACTCGCCAGCTTCTTACCAGTGAGAACCAAGACACAGGAGAACCAAGACACCAGCCACAGGCGCAAGGCTCAGAGACCTCGGTCACCTCACAGCAAGGCCTGGGCTGTCTGGAAGCCACTGCACTTCCTCCCTGTGGGCTGTGAGCAATGTTAACGGCCATCCTGGCAGGAAACGTTGCCTCATCTGGCTGTGGGGTTCTCACCTCTACTTGTGGTAGTTTATCCCACATGATACCATCCAAGGAGTGACACACAGAAGATGCAAGGTCACCCCACCCAACCGCCACTCCACAAAGGAGTGACCATGCCTGGGTGGGCAAAGGATGAGGCCCATGGCTCAGATGTTCATATCTCTGAATTTCGCTAACATTACTCAAACTGTTACCCCCACTGAGTTGTTGCGAATACTTACAGAGACATCATCCCCAACACATTCCCAAACACCCACAAAAGCAGCTGGTGCTGCAGGACCCAGCCCGAGCTCACTCAAGGAGGCCTGACACAGAGGCAGGACTACAGGGTTCTGCAGTCTCGCTGCACAGCCCTAACACCCCGGCCAGGACAGCCCTCCCAGCAATGTGGAGGGATGAAACTTCAGTCACTGTGAAACGATTACAGTGAAGAAGAAACTCCCAGGCTACGCCATCAGAAGCAAAGTGAGTTAAAACTATTTATTATTATTATCATCAAATTAAGACCAGTGTGTTGACCTATCAAGATACACAGCAGTTGGGGATGTGACACTAGAGGAAGATAGGATGTCACACATGCACTGCCTATGTGGGGCCCGAGGGACAGAACAAAGGCAGAGGCAGTGCATACCCAGGTGGTCTTGCAGTCGGGGTCAGACTCAGAAGAACCCAAATGGATCCCCCAGTCCTAGATCTGCAGTCCTTTCCACCTTGCCTGAGGTCTACAAATGTCTGGTATAGCTGAGAGGACTCCACACATGGTGGGGACACCCAGGCTGTATCCCACACACGCACCATGCCCCCTGGCCCTTCTGGGCTGCCCCAAAAGTGGACATTCCCCTCAGAGAGGGATACTGAAGCCTGAGGCAGACCCAGAGCAGCAATGAGGCTCTGGCAGCTTGTCAGTGGCTCTAGCCATCAACCCTGCACTCTGTGGATAGTACGAGTTTTCCATATCCTAGAGAAAGACAGTCCCTAGAGCCATTACTTTTTAAGAGAAAATGGCTTTCTATGAATTGATCTTCCCCTAAAGGGGAAGTCACCTCCAGGAGAATGGTCCCGTCAGGCTGTAGCCACCTTTCCATCCACTCCTCTGAGGACCCACAGGTGCTGGTTCAGCTGCACCAAGGGCTGCTTTGGCTCCCCAGAACACACAGGTCTAGACTGATTTCAGGCTGAGTCTGCAGAGAAAGGGCGACCGGAAGGAGCCCAGGTACAGGTGCCCGTCATGCTCGTGCACCTCACTGATGTAGGTGGCCACCAGCCCGTCAGGGTCGTGCAGGCTCCTCCGGAAGGCACCGCTGTCACTGAGCTCCAGAACCAGGCTGTACCGTGGCACGATCTTCAGGACTGTCTCCTGACTCAGCAGCTGGGGAGAAGCACAGAGGCCCTCTGATCTGAGAAAGCCATGCACAGGCACCCCACAGCCCTCAGCTCCCAAGTGCCTGCACCCCGCAGACCAAGCCACAAAAGCATATGGGCAGAACAACTCTGCACAGCCATGCTAAACATCCAAGGCCAAGTCCCACCCATGGAGTCACAACACCAAGGCCAAGGCTGCTGGTGATCTTGACCAGCATGGGGTCAAAGCCAGCAGTTTTAAGGAGTCAACAAGTTCCCTGGTGAGGAACAAAGAATGTCAGGAAGGACAGAAGGAAGGAAGGAGAGGTGGGGAGAGAGAGAGAGAGAGAGAGAGAGAGAGAGAGAGAGAGAGAGAGAGAGCAAGCAAGCAAGCTGACAAGGAGGCTGAGGCAGAAACCACACAAGAGTGGGTGATGGCTACAGAGAGCACCAGGAAGGAAGCTGTGATGCAGGGGTGGATGACAGGAGTGGAGAGCAGCAGGTCCCCACCCCAAGGCTGCCACATGTCCCTGTCCAGGAAATGTGGACAGCTCTAGAAGGCTCACCAGCATAGACAGGCTACAGGACAACCTGCAGGACTCTAGAGCCTCTCGTGGCACAGAGCCTTCCTCCCTGCCTCTTCCTGTTATCCAAAAGATGCCATCCTCTTGCTCCAAAAAAGCCTCTGAAACCTCTACCTCCACAGCTAGCACTGAGTACTGTACACCCCTTCAGCTGATGCAGACTAGAGTCAGGACCCAGACTGCACTGGCTGCTGAGGCAGAAGCACCACTCTCGGCCTGGCCCTGGCCCTCTAGCCCAAGGCCCATACCAAGGGGCCTTGGAACCAACCCCTGTGTGTGCACCTGACCCTGGGTCCAGACCCAGACCTAGACCCAGCCCCAGCCCCAGCCCCACAGCCAGCAGGGCTGCATCGAGATGCCCTCAGTAACACATCCTGGCTTCCACCCAGGGCTGCCTGAGGTTGAGTAGGGTAGGTTGTAGGGGACCAGGACTACAATTACCAGAGGAGACCCCAGAGCTTAGGGACAAGGGTGTCCCTGCAGCAGGGTGGATGACATAGGCCTCAGGGCCCATGGATGAGAGGTTCTGAAGTGGCTGTGGGTGCCACTGGCAGGTAGGTGGTATTTTTATAGAAGTGGGGGTGTTGGAGGGCCAAGGGCAGAATCTGTGGAGATGATAGAAGGAATGGATGGAAGGCACAGGCTGTGGTAAGGCAGGAAGACATTCCTGATCACTGCTTCCTCTGTGAAGGAAGTAGTGGGGAGCAGGGCAGGTGCAGGGGGACCCATGTTGGCCAGGGAGGAGGGGCCTGAGCCTCACCCCAGAACTCAACAAGCAGAGATGACAAAAGGTTCTCAGAAACAGAAATCTGAAGCAAAACAGGGAGCATGGAGAGTCAAACATTGAAATTTACATTTCAGGATGAAGAATAAAGTGTTTTTAAGTAGACATCACAAGTACCAAAAATTATGAGTAGAACTAGAACTTTTCAGGGTATAAAGGTCAAAAAGATTATAATTAGATTAAATTTTCATTGCATTTGGGGGCTATAGTTCTCCAGTTACCTTGAAAATCATCTTTTTGATCCAGGGCTTGTCCGACAGGAAGTCCATCATGGAGAACCCAGGGTTCTGGCGGATAATGGACATGGCCACCCAGTAGCCCCCAGAGCTGCTGGGCCGGATGTTGTCAGGGAACCCGGGCAAATTCTCCACGAACACATCAGCTCCACCCTTCATCAGGCCTGACACATAGACCCTGCAAAGTTCCACACAGGCAGTGAGCACAGCCCCAGTCAAGAGAAGATGCCTCAGCCAAGCCCAACAGGTCCCAGTCCAGGCACAGGCATGGAACCACGCAGGGGTATCCCTCAAAAGCACCCAAGGACAAGCAGGTGGGGACTGAGGCCCAGAGTGCCAAGGCCCAGAATGCAGGGAAAGAAGACCTGGCTATGCCAGCATTAAGTCAAGAGCCGGGGAGATTACAACTCTCAAGGGGCTGGAGTAGTGGAGGAAGCCCACCCATGTGGAGTGTGGCTTCCACCTGCAGGACACCAGACAAGGCACCCACTGCCCTCCAAACCCCCACCCACCTGGTCTCTACCTGCAGCAACACCAGGCACCTGCAGACACTGCACACACCTGTGTATCCTTGCCATGGTCGTCTCTGCCACCAGGACGAACTCCTCTTCAGGAGATAACTGCACCCCATTGGGAAACCTCAGCTGGTCCAGGAGCACCCGTACCTCCTGGGTCTCAGTGTCATACTCCAGCAGGCTGAGGAGTAGGTGCGGTCATAGAAGAAAGTGTGCATGCTTGCAGCCAGCTCTACTCCCCTCTGGGAGATGACTCCTCACTCGGTGGCCAGGCCTGGGTGCTGTGCTGCCCTGGAGCTGGGTCAGCCCCAGGGAGGCCAGCACTCCAGCCTCCAGCAGGCTCTCCAGTAGGCTGTCTGTCTGTCTGTCTACACCCCACTGTGGCATACAAGCCTGTGCTGTTTATTTCCTTGAAGAGGAAGTGAGGGTGCTTGCTTCCTTACCAGTTCCAAACCCATCAGGACCCTTCTCAGGGACAGAGGACTATACTGAGGAACACACCACAACTCCAGCGGCTGTCAGTCTGTGAGGTCACCTGCTGGGCACTGGCTGGGGAAGGACGAGTGCACACTTACCGCCCATCATCGGTGCCTTCCATAGTGAGCAGCAGGAAATCTCGCCTCTGCCACTTGCTGCTGGAATCGGTAAAGTAAATCTTCCGCCCATCACGAGTGATGGTAAGATCATTCACAAAGGACATCTTCCTTCCCTCAATGGGAGTCTCAGAGGACAGCAGCAACTTCACTTCCCCTGAAGTGAGAAAGAGAAACAGAAAGAAAAAGACTAGCTTCCAAGGACAAGTGCCCACAGATGGATGGGTACCCAAGGTCAGGTGCCCAAGAGCCCTCTATAGGGCTCTTGGCATGAACCTGCACTGAGAAAGCTGCAATCCTAGTCATGGTGATAGGACACCCAGTCAGAGGACAGACAGGGAGGAGGAAGAACAGCTAAAAGATAAAAAGAAAAGAGGAACAGCAACAGACAGAGACCGAAAAATAAAGAGAGACCTATAAAGGAGTTCTAACACCCTTACAGCAAGTCCTTCTGAGACCTAAAGACTAAAATCCAACTGTTAGGAGGTCAGAAGAGAGCCTACAGCAATAGGGTTGGACCCCAAAGTTTGATGAGTGGGAAACTTAAGCAGGTCCTCAGCAACTCTAAGGAATCTTACTGAGTCCACCCATACATGTGTGGAAGATCTGAAAAACAGTCACTGTGACCTACGTTTCCGGGGGTTGACTTCGAACAGCCCCTTGTACGCATCAGCCACGAACAGAGTGCCGTTGGGGCCCACACGGATGCCCAGGGGTCTCCCACAAGCAGGCTCGTCCTCACGGGTCTCTAGGAAGAAGCAGACAGGTGCTGGGGGCTACAGAAGGCCGCTGTGCTCGCAAAAGGGTCCAGTGCCTTACCCCTCACTAGACACACTTGGGGCTGTACACAGCAGGGACAGGGTATTAGCACCAAACCTGTGGGATACTGGTGTGCTCAGTGCAGGGAGTTCACTGTGGGCTCTGTAGGGCTCACTGTGGCTGCCTAGTGTACAATTTCAGTGGAACAGGACAAACTGAAAACCCAACCAGAGTATAAGTACACCTGTGAAACTTGCAGCATGGGTGCCTGAAAAGCTGCTCCCTAGATGTCAGTAATAATTAGGCCTAAGCAGGTCTATGGTGAATTTTACTTTGCTTCTCATTCATTTATGTCATTTTATGTTGTGTCCACCTCACAGTGAAAATGCATCACTTGTATGAAAATAAGTTGCTGTAAAAATGACATATAGGACTGGGGTTTAGCCCAGTGGTAAAGTCCTTGCCTGGCAGGTACAAGGCCTGGGGTCCAGTCCTTTCACCACAAAGAGAAAGTCTAACATAAAACATACATAAAAATAGAAATAACTAGTAAGAAGTCATGGGCTCTCAGTTTATAAACAGTGAAGTTCCACTCTAGGTTTCCAAACTCTAACCGATGTAGCAGTATTTAGATTATGAATGGCACTGCTGAACTCCTGAAATGCTCCTGTAGGAATTCCATGTAAGCACCTGAAAAATGACAAAACCAACCTGCTATTTTATCAGCGCTCCCACAACACCCATTAACCTCTGAAGTGACCCCCAAAATGATCACAGGTCCAGTGGACCAGGGAAGGGGTAGGGCCCAAAAAGTAACATGCAGGGCCCAGAGACCACATGTCCAACACAGAACTCGTGGTAACTCTGAGCATGTCCCTCCAACAGATGCCCAGCATTTTTCTCCATAGGTAAAACTGTCTTCCAGGAAGAGCAGTTCCACTCTGGATATAATTCCAAGCAACAGTCACAACTTACTGCATGCGCCTGAGCCAAACCGGGCAACAGTCTCTACTTCACCATTTTCAAGTTTTAGGACCCGGCCATCAGCTGTACCAGTGAACATCACATCTGTTTACAAAGCAAGCAAAAAAGGAAAGGGTCATCCAGGGCTGAGCTAGAAACTATGACCACACCACCTTCTCAGCAGAGTGGGATAGCAGTTCTGGAGGTGAAGGGAAAGGATGTCACAGAATATTAAGGGGTCAGCCAGCCAGCATGAGCCGGAGCCTCGGTGTGTCACATGTGAGTCAGTGAACCAAGCAGCTGGGCCTCCCTCCTCTACCCCTGTGCCCCAGGATGATGCTCAGCCCTTGACACAATCATGTCCACCTCACAGCAGGGTCCACTGAGGACCCCACTCTGCTAGGAGTCCTGGGGCAAAATGAAAGCACAAAGCACTCACTTCAGCAGCACAAGTACTAAACCTACACAGAGACACAGCAAAGGAACAGACAGCCCTGATGAACAAATCCCTACTCATCCCATAGCTTTTAAATGCACATAGTACTCTAGAATGAACACTACAAAATGTAACAAGAAATTTAGAATGATATGCTAAGAGAGAAAACGGTATCATAAAAAATGTTCCATTTAAATATAAAAGGCAGAAAGAGAAGACAAAAATGGAAACAGAACACAATGACATTATGGTAGATATTAACCCAAAATATCAATAATCACTTTAAGCATCAATGGTCTAAATAAATCAATTGAAAGAGATTGAAGCAACAACAAAGACCTGGCTTTCTCTTCTTTACAAGACACGCACTTCAGCACAGAGACACATACAAATGAGTAGCACAGGGACACAGAAAGACTACCACTTGAACACTTGCTACTTCAGTCACAGCAACTACAAAGCCAGGGAAGTGGTGAGAGATGAAGGAACAGTGCATAAAAATGAAGGAATCAGTTCTCCAAGGAGACACAGCAATCATAAACGTGATGAGCCTCCCAACATAGCATCAAAGTATGTGAGGCAAACACTGACAAAACTGCAAAGAGAAATGAAATCTACTGTGACAGAGAAGACTGGCATCTTCAGCACCCTTCTTCCAGAAATGCACAGGGCAGGCAGTAAGACAAGGCTGAGTTCAACTGTGCCTCTGCCAGTTACCAGTGCAGCTGACATCAGTGAAAGTGGCTTTCATGCCCACAGAGACACAGCTGAGAACTCAACCAGCCACAGTCAAACGTACTTTTTTTTAAACTGCCTACTCTGAATGTGAACCATTCTTTATCATCATTACTGAAACACAACAGTACTTACATTGTGTCTCCATTGTCTCAGGCACTACAGGTGATCGAGAGATGATTTAGCATATACAGGAGGACAAAAGAACTCTGAGAAAACGCTGGGCCACTGAATGTGAGAGACTCGCGCCTCTGGGGTCCCACAGCTAACTCCTGGCAGAGACCCACACCAATTATGCACATTCTCTTCAGACTCACCTACGACACTCACCAACCCTGACCACATTCTGGAAAGTAAGATACACTCAACAAATTTTAAAAACCAGAAGTCATATAATGTCTGCTCTCAGACAACAGTGGAATTAAACTAAAAATCAGTAACAGAAGGATAGCTAGAAAATCCTAAGATTCTTAGCAATTAAACTACATACTCCTAAATAACATATAGGTTAAAGAAGAAATCTCAGGAGGAAGTCAAGATGGCTGATCAGTGAGCAACAAAATACAAAGTCTCCCGGGAGAAACATCTCATGCTAGAATAAAACACCCTGGAGAGACCTAGACAGAGGGAGATGGATCCTCTTGACACAGGAAGAAATTAAAACATAAAAAAGCTCGTCAAATACATCGGGACTACAACTGAAACAGCTAAAAATTACGGAACACAGCGTTTTCGTTCATGGCGACCTGCCAAGTTTACAATGGCCTGAATCCACGCCAACTGGCAGAGCGGCCCAAACTTGTTCCCACCACCACTCACAGGAAGCACAACAGCACCGAGGTCGGGGGTTGGTGAGCCCAATGGAGAATGGAGCTGGCAAAGGGACCTTCACTAATCCACGGTCAGTGCTGGAAATGAGACACACACAAACACACACATACACACACACCCTGCGGGAAGGGCAAGACCAAATGGGTGACAAGTTGGAACCTGGCAGGAGGAGCCTGAACTGGGAGCAACAGTGACTTCAGTTGGTTCCTCCCTCCCCAGAGCAGATTCGTGGGATTTGCTTGGACTGGGCCGTGCCCCTGGCCAGAACCCAATGAGCCATCCCAAATCAATTCCCTGCACCTAGCAAGCACAAACCGGGAGAAGGCACTTGAAGTTTGGCTAGCTGGGTGGGGAGAGGTAGGCATAGGCAGCCGCTGCTTGCACCTCAGTGACAAGAGCAGGCAGGAGAGGGCAGAGGTCGCTCGCCAGCGTGCTTTGGAGGAAACGTGGCCAACAGGGAAGGGGGCTGAGACCTGCACTGTAACCTGTGGGGAGGAAGCCAGGGCCATGACAGGAGACAGAGGCAAGAGGAGGCCCCCAGCCCAGAACCCTGAGAGCACTGATCCGAGAGGGAAAAACAAGGGAGACTGAGGGCGGCAAACATGCAACATCAGACATGGCTTCAATAGACATTAAGAGATATCTTCAGGACCTTGTAGACGAGCTCAAAACTGAAATATTAAATCAGGTAAAGCAGGATATGAGTAGAGTAATAAAAGAAATGCTCTCAGGAAGCATCTCTCAGGATGATACAGATGGAAGAAGGGAGGAACACAAAAAAAGGGGAGAAACATTCAATAAAGAATATAAAGAAAATATAGAATACATGAAGCAGATTCAAAGAGATTACCAGGAAATTAAAAACTCCATTGAAAGCTGGCAAAACACCTTAAAAGAAACTAAGGATAGACTATCAAAACTTGAAGACAAGTTTGCAGTGTGTGATCATGAAAGGAAAGATCTCTTAAAAATAACAAGGAACAGGCAGTAACAATACAAAGGCTAGAAGATGATAAGAGAATCTACAATTTAAGAATAAGAAACGTGAACGAAGAAGCAGGAATACATACAGGCAAATTACAAAGGCTATTCACGGAAATAATTAAGGAAAACTTCCCAAGCATGGAAAAAGAAAATGACATTCAGTTGTGTGAGGCATACAGAACTCCAGCCACCTACAACCAAAACAGGTCTACACCCAGACATATAATAATCAAGATACCAGAAATTCAATGTAAAAACAGAATATTAAAAGCCATCAGAGAAAAGAAACAGATTACCTATAAAGGTAAGCCCATCAGAATCATGGCTGACTTCTCAACACAGACCATCAGATCAAGAAGAGCTTGGAGCGCAGTCTTTCAAGCCCGGAAAGAAAATAACCTCCAGCCCAGATTGATGTACCCTGCAAAACTGTCACTAGAAATTAATGGAGAAACAAGATGCTTCCATGACAAAGAGGAACTGGGTGAGTTTGTGACCACCAATCCAACCCTACAGAGAATATTGAAGGACATTCTAGAGAGACAGAGAAAAAAAATACCAGGATTTTAGGAACAGTGGCAGAAAGGCCTCAATGAGTGGGGCAGGCAGTAGAATGAAGGAGAAAACTAGACAAACAAAGGCAGAAAAATAGCATAGCAGAAATGAGTCAGAAGGATGGCTAGAATCTCTAACATAGATGGCCTTGATACACTATTTTGTTAATAGTGCACCAGGATTTAAAACCCACATTATTCACTACTCTGCTTAGATGTATTATATTCTATTCCAGTCATTCTACCTGTACTAGATTTGAGGGCACAGACAGTAATCCCCAAAATAGCAGAATATAGTACGGTAATCATCCTTAATTTCCTATTAACTTAATCTAAAGTTCTGTAAAACCTACACTGTTTTACCATGACTGACTGTAAATGAATCTGGTTTGTTGGATCGCTGTTTTGTATTGATAGATTTTATTCAAAGCTGTTATGATTGATAGTATCAAATCTGAGTGTATATGCAACTGCACTTAAGATGACAAGATCCACTAGAATATCCACTCTGGTTTGATTATTACCTGCCTTTGAAGTTTTATACTGTCT